>JAINUV010000113.1:0-55000 GCA_020205505.1 Panax japonicus | reverse complement strand
TAAATTTTTTTTCATTCGACTCATTGAACTATAATTTTTTTACAAACCGTTACAAATTCTATTAAATTGTTCGACTTTGGACGAAAAAATTACACGCGTTGCCACGTGAGAGAGAGAAATCCTGCATGCCAGACATTTTTTTTGTGGCATGACTAGATGGAAACTTGTATAAATTTAATGCTAAATTAATCAAAATAAAATAAAATAACGCATTCAAAATAAAAGTACAATAAAAATAATTTTTAAAATTTTATTTTAATCATTAATATTCGTAAAATTTTAAATAAATTATATAAATTACACATAATTATATAATTTTCTTTTAATTTAAATAACTCATTAAATTCATTAATTTAATTAACCTCTCTTCAGATAAAACTAAAATTAGTAATATAACATAAATTTCTGACATGTTATTATATTAAGATATATTACATATATTATTAAAATAAAAAAACTTTGGGTAAATTTTGAATTTGAGTAATGTCTTTAACATTATTCATAAGTATTTTATAAAAAGCACAAATTAAAAATTAAAATTTATAAAAATAAATTCAAACTTCAAAAATATAACTAAAATTTTGAAAATTAATTATTATTTTTATTTTTGAAAAGTAATATAATTATTATTTATATTATGAAATCATTAAATAAATATTAAATATATTAACAAATAATTAAATTAATTAAAAATATATTAACAAATAAGTAAAGTAATTAAATAAAATATATTAATTAAAGTAATTAATAATAAAATATATTAATATGTAATTTTTACAAATATATTTATATAAAATTAATGAATTCATATTTTTTTTAAATTTTTATTCAATTATCAAAACTCCAATTTCACGTTGATTCAACATGAGCCTGAAATCCACGTTCTTCAAAACAGAGGAGAAAAACGATCATCAAAACAATCAATTCAAAACGATGTTCAAAACAGAGGAGAAAAAGGATTCAAGTAGAAAATTGAGATGGATATTAAGAAAGAAAAATCAATGATGAATTCTTCAATTTTGATTCATATTGATTTAACGACGAGATTAGGGATGTTGGTGGAGAAATCGGAAGTACGTAGAAATCAAAAGTTCAGATCTAGATCTGGGTTGTTCAGATTTAGATTTGAATAGACCTAATTAAAAAAAGCATCTCCCTCTGATGCGTTCTTCAAATCATTCTTCTAAAATCCACTCCTCAAAGCAATTACGTTCAAGCAATCGAGTTCATCAATGGTGTCCAAGTAATCACATTCATCAATGGACAGATATGGGTTGTGGTAAAGAAGATGATGAAGTAGATTTGGATTTCGCCAACAATTCCGACTACAGATCTGGGTTGATTTGATTTCAAATTATTTTGAATTTTGGATCTGGGTTGTGGTGAAGAAGAAGATGAAGAAGTAGTTTCAAATGTTTGATTTCGAATTATTTAAGATTTGAATTTGTGGTGAAGAAGATGGTGAATTAGATTTGAATTTGGATTTGTGATGAAGAAGAAGATGAATTCAAATTTGGATTTGTAGTGGAGAAGATGATGAATTATATTAGATAATTTGTATCTTTAAAGTTAACTTCAAATATTTAAAAAATAAAAAAATAATATGTATTCATTAATTTTATATAAATACATTTGTAAAAATTATATATTAATATATTTTTTTATTAATTTAATTATTTGTTATTTAAAAAAGACATAATTCAAGTTTGAAAATCAAAAAAAATTAAACTAAAGTTATTTTGTTATTATTATTAAAAAAAATCCACGGTGGATCTTACATTCCACGTAAGCGTTGCCATGTAGACTTTCCGTTAACTTTCAACACTTTTAGACGAAAATTTTAATTTTTGTAAAAACATTATAGTTTAGTTAGTTGACCGTAAAAAAATTCAGTCCAATGATGCATTTGTAAATCGAGGTCGAGTAGAGTGGAAAAAAATATATTTAACCTCATTTTCAACTAGTTATAAATTAACTAGTCAGTTAATTCCAAAAATTGAGACTTTTAAAGAATAAAATAATAATAAAATACATGAGTGTACATAATTAAATTCTAATCAATCAAAAAACAGTTAATTTATAACTAGTTGAAAAAGTACACTCATGACTTAGTTAGTGAAACAACCCGGGTCAAATTTCAAGTCAAAATCGAATCAAATTCATTAAAATAAGGTCTCAAACTAGTGGTCCAATAGTATCTTCTTAAGTCATCTTAGCCAACCATAAGCTCACCCAAAAGGTCATGACTTGAAGGTACTATTGGTAATAACTTATTTCCTTATATGCAGACAAATTTTCCCATATTTTGTGCAACTCCCCCACTTAAATTTCTGACATCCTCGTCAAAATTAATCACACATATGGTCCGGATCTCCATCTCTCTATCATATGAAACAACCCGGGTCAAATCCCGAGTCCGGAACAAATCTCGGGCCAAAATCCAAGTCCAAATCAAATCCATCAAAATAAAGCCTCAATCCATCAGTCCAATAGTATATTTTTGGGTCATCTTAGCCCACCACAGGCTCACTAAAAAAATCATGACTTGAATGTACTATTGATAGTAACTTATTTCCTTATATACATATAATTTTTTTCTATATCTTTCGATGTGGGATTGAGATGGTACATTTAGTTAATATATAACTAGTTGACTTAAAAAAAATGACTTCGTTAGTTTTTTTGAACTAGTCATTTATCGTTAATTTATAAAAAAAATGGCTTCATTAGTTTTTTCCAAGATTAAAAAACAATTAATTTATAGTTTAAAATATGTTATTATTGGTAAGGATATAATAGTCCAAACGATATTTTTTTATCTAATCCTTTAATTAATCCTAGAAAAATTATTTTAAGTTATCCCATGTATAAATAATCTCGTAAAAAATAAATATGTGACTAGGACTATTTAATCTTAGGATTAATAGTCTTGAGATTATAATATCATGTATTATAATTCTTACAAACAAACATGACCGTAGTGTGTAATGTAAACTACTGGAGTATTATATGTACAAGGAAACATATATTTTCATATTATTTTTTAATATTTATATATGTAGGGCCCACATATTAGTTAATGTACCAATTTTTTATTAATTAATATATGAGCTCTACATGTGAAAATATCAAAAATTGATGCAGAAATTTTGATTACCATGTACAAATAAGAATACCTTTTGTACAAGGAATACCCTTTACGTGCTCATCTAACATTAGATATTTGGCAACATTGAAAATAGAAAAATCCAACCTTTATAAATGCAGGAAAAACTCAAGTAAAAATGAAAGCATATAAGTTTCCATTTAATTTGTTGATGTAATTTTATCGACTCTATGTAACGAAAAATAAATAAATTTGAATTGTTCAAAGAAATTTATTTTACTTAATTATAAAATATTCCACAATATTATTGTTAGAATTTTTATTCTTTGTGGCCTCAACTATTTATGTAATTATTAGGGCTTACGTATTGTATTAATTTAATCACTTTATTTATGAGTTTGATAATTAATTATGTGGCCTATAAATAATATTCTTAATAATATTTGGCATAATGGGCTCTAGGGTTTCATAATTTTGATGGACAATTATGACCCTTAGCTATTCTATAAATAAAACAGTTAGGGTTTAGTCCCAGTTGTCGTCTCAAGAATTCTATACACACCTATATATCCATCATAATATTGAGACAGACAATTGAAGACTTTCACCCTTAAGCGCATCAGAAGTGTGATACATACAAGATGTCTTCTCTCAATTCATGTAAGGTGGTGTTTGATAAAACTGAGTGTTAAAATCTGAATAGATTAGACATCTGAATAATTTAGAGCCTCTGTCAAGAATTGTGTCTGAATGAAAAAATGTTGTTTGATAACTAATTTTTCCAAAATATCTGAATAATAGTATTTTACCATTTTAACCCTCTGAACAGTTTAAGCAAAATCTGTTTGATAATCAGAAAGGTCTGAATAGTATTTTAAATACATATTTATAATATTTTGACTACATGCAATATGATAAAATAAAATGTATCATGTCCAATGAAAGCATTAACATAGCATAATAATTCAACCATACAAATTAAATTAACTTCAAACAGTTGTTAAGAGTTGAAGTGCAATTTGTTCACGTAGATTAACCAAAAATTCTATGCATTAATCTCCCCGCTGTGGCTCATCTTGTCCCTCTTCTTTGTTTCCTTCATTTTTCTCCGCTTCATCGTTCAAACATGTTATCTCAATCATATTAAGCAAACAATTCATCCTCAATGTTATGCTTCCTTATGAAATTATGGACTGCAAAACAAGCGATAATTATATCCCTTTATACTGTAAAAGGGTAAGGAGCCATTCGTTTCAAAATTGGGAATTTTGCTTTCAACACACCATAAGCATGCTCGATAACATTTCTGAGTTGTGCATAAGCATGGTTGAATTTTCTCTCTTTATTCAAAGCGCGTCTGCGTTGAAAATCAGCTAACCAATACCTTGTATTGCGATATGGAGATAAAAATCCTTGAGTGTTTTTGTATGTAGCATCAAAAGCATAATATTTATCTGTCATTGAGACAAAAATTAATGATTATTATTAGTAACTTGAATTTTATAACAAAAATAATAATAGTTGGAAATGGTAAAAGAAATTGTAATATATACCCAGGGGAGGAAATGAAAAACCAGAAAATGGATCAAATGCAACTTCTTTTAGCACTTGTGAGTCATATGAAATCCTTCCCATCTGGCCCAAACAAATGTGAATAACATGTTAAAATCACATATTCCTAAAATATTTTGATAGCATTCACCTCTTCCTCTATAACGCGCTTGTTGACTAACAGGAATGTATAAGAGTTCCATCTAATGCACCTAACTCCACCCTGCATTAAAAAATTTAAAGTTCTCAAAGTATTTTATTATATGGAATAAAAGTAAAAAAAGAAAAGAATTTATATGCCACTTACCGAAAATATTTGTTGTAAATTTTTATGGTTCCTCAGAATATCGGGATTTGGATCAAATGATGTAGGCACTATAATTTTTTTTGAAAACTCAATCATTCCATTTAACACCTCATGAAAATATCTATGTATTGTTTGGATAGAATGTTGAAATCTGTGTTTTACAACTCTAAAACGTTCATTATGGCTTATAATAGGTTAAGAATTATCGTCATTTTCTCCTCAACTGTTATGTGTCTACTATTATGTACCCATTATATTTCCTTGAAGTGTTCACATAGATGCACATATGCATCAAGAGAGACACATCAATTCTCGACACTGTGCATTTGATCCATTAACAACTCTAATGTATAAGAATGCCCGCGCAATGCCGAAGTATTATCCATAGTCCTTGGTATTCTCCTTGAAGATCATTTTTCTCTCAAAGCTAAGCGGAAGCATGAGATTGCATACCCGGAGTTGATGAATTAGGAGATGGAATAGAAGACCCTTGACCTTGGGTGCTAAAAGGAATGTCCTCAAGACTAACAACCTCCAAGTCCAAAGGTGTATCTTTAGTCCTAGCTCTTCCACAACTAAGACCCCAACTATAAAGTCTCGTTGCCACGGTTCCATCAAATAATGCAATACAAAAATTGGGAAAGATTAGAGGTGAGTTCTTCAACGTTTCTATCATTTTATTTGCCTGTATTCAAACAATAAGTTTAACATTGTATAACATATTTTTAAGGACTATTACTAATTAATTAACTTAAAATGTAAAAAAATTAAAAAATGCCTTTATCTCTTGTATCATTCCTCATTAGAAAGGTTGAACCTATTCGTTGATGAGTAATACACATTTCATGTCTTACTTTTGAGTTTGCACCATGCACCATATTTTTCCGCGCAAGTAGTCAAAATGATTCTTCATTGTTTTTGATCCACAATCATGTTGTAGGTATCTTTTAGTATTTCTCCTACCTTTCTCCATGATTGTGGCTTGAGGCTTTCAACTTCCCTACCATTTTCCACAACCTCATGAATGCATGCTTCTAAAAATATTTTCACTAGTGATTCATTCCTGATCCAACTTGAAATTTAACTAGGCACATTTAGAAAGGGGGGGGGGGGGTTTGAATAAGTGTGGGAGCAATCTATGACCAATTTTTAAACTTTAGATCAAGCTATTAACTTCAAGCTACTATTATGATTAATTCAGTTTGCTGAATTATTATAGTCTACTGAAATAACTAAATATCCTGCTGAAATTATAAAATACTTAGTGTTGAAGAATTATCTTAATATAATGCAAATATTCAAATTTTAATTATTAAGATAAATAAATGACTTACGTGAGTAATTAAAGTAAAACAAGCAGTAATATCAACACCAAGATTTTTTACGTGGTTCAGCTATTACCATCTATAATAATAACCTAGTCCACGTCCACTACCAACTAGTATTGGAGACTCACTTTATTTATATCTTTATAAATAAACACCGATTACAAAATAGATTCTTACACAAATTAATTAACAATTATTTTCTCTTAAGCACTCTTACTCCTTGTGCACCTATGCACCCTTCAAGCACATTTGCTTCCTTGAACCTGTTTGTAAACCTTTTCCCTAATCCACTAGGATTAACACCTTTAGACTACACTTAGTCTAAATAGAAAATTCAATACAAATATAGAGGTCTGTGATCAATGCAAGAATAATCAATTTAACAATTAAAGGCTCAACTATATGCAATGATCAATTAGCACAAAATATAAAACAATTAATTTTTTACCAAATACAAGCTCAAATAATATCAAAAATTTAATTGCTTAGCTTCTCAAAGGTTGCACTGATTAAATCAGAATGCTCGATAATCACAGTAATAAGTGCAAGAGATATTTTCGTGAGTTGTGTGTCAAACACTGATCTCAGTACTTCTTTTATAGTTAAAAATATTTCCGTTGTATGCAAAGATCCGTTGTAAATTTATTTACGTTGCCAACTGAATTTAAGATAAGTGATGTTTTAGAATTATTTTCGCTAAAAGATTTTTACTCGGATAAGAAATAAACAGTTTGAAACAGATCCGAAAATAACTCTTCTATAACAGATATATGTTTGACTGATTATCTGAAATAGAGTTATTGCATGTATGTCTTAGTCATCATAACTCCTGCCACCACACGTAATACTCTATAACTTCCAAAGTCTAAACAATCTTTGACTTTATCTCATAAAGTGGCATGTGACGTGTGAAATAGTGGAGTGAACCATTCCCTATCTTTTTCAAGAATCAAGGACTTCTAAAAATCCACGATATCCATAATTATTTCTCCTTGAAACTCTCACAAGCATCTTATCACAATAAATGGTTAGCAAGCATGTATACATGAAGTACTCATTTCACAACCGTATATCCAATATTTATGCATGAGAAATAATCACTCCTTGAAAACTGCACATGTAACAAATCTCAACAAAGTTTAGCTGCCATTTTTAAACATCCACGTGTAGCATTATTTCAATTAATCACCCATATATCACTTATGCAATCTATCATACAAGCTAATATTTTAAGTGATATATTATTTTTAGAAAAACCTTTTTCATAAGAATTCTTTTTAAATTATTATTCATATAACACAATATGATGCAAATAATATGTCCTAGAGCCTTTAAATGAAAAATCAATTATTATGCAATTGATCTTACATTTGTTTTCCTAGAAGAATTTTTTTTTTCATCCAATTGAAAATTCTGCCAATGTTCTTTTATCAATAAATACCTGAAACACCATAAAACAATTTAGTACTTGAACATTTCATCATTAAAACATAAGGATAGAATATGACAAAGTCAACATTCTCCCCCTTTTTGATAATGACAACCCAAAATTGTTTAACTCTCATTAACTCCCCTTGAATATATGCATAACACAATCAGCTCCCCCTAAATCCATTCAATAATATTATTTCAGGACTACTGAAATTTGATTTTCAGTAAAGTTACAAAAAAACCTGATTTTTGTAAACAACCTGCAGTAATTGTTAGTTCATCAAATATCAAAATATTTACTGCTAAATATATCAAATATTTAAAATTTAAATCCCAAATTAAACATAAGTCTTTTGGTGATGCACACTAAATCCCAAACCAACATTTTTAAATCCGTCCATAACATCCCAAAAATAAATAGAAATAATCATAAAAACTCTCCCCCTTTGTCATCAAACAAAAAGGAAGTAGTTCATTCGTCGAGCTCTACCACGGCCGCATGTTGAGCTGCACGCTGAGTGAAATAGGGACTGATGATTTGCACGATGGACCTTCTCAGCAATGCTCAAATCAGCAGCAAATTGGGGAGGCCTGGGAATGACAGTAGCAGGTGGTAGAGGTACATCTAAAAATTTTCCTTGGTACTCAACCAACCAGTTACAATGTACCCGTTCCGTAACAGTGGAGTGTTTACGCTGCATATGGAGTTTAGAACCAACATCATTAAACCTCAGAGCCATAAATTCAGCTAACTCCCCAACCTGATTACTAACAAACTTAATTTCCTGACTCAACTGACAAGAATTTCTATTAAGTCGTCATTGCATCAACTCAACCAAGGCAGTTGTTTGCACCTCAAAACCGGCTTGTAAATCGATAAAATCATCTTCAATGTTATGATAGAGTTTATTGATTTTAGGTGCACCCAATGACAACTTACCTTTTTCCAACAAAGACACACGGTTATGAAGGGCAGACATCTCAACTTGTATTTTCTCTTGATTACTAAGAATTACTTCTAACAAATCGACAACTTCAGGAGAGGATTGAGTGGGGGGCTGAACAACAGATGATGGAATTGAGATTGGAGGAGCAAGCTTTTCAGAAGTGACACGAACAAACAAACCATCAAGTAAACTGATACACAAAATTTTCAGGGACCCAACACTTATGGAATCAGTAACAGAAACAGAATTTTCATTGTGAAAAGAAATTTTAAAATGTTTAAACAAGGTAGTGAGAGTAGCACTGTAAGGCAAACAAGTGTTGTTTTTTCGCTAACAGGTGGTCATGTGATGAAGCATCATTTGAGACAAATTAAAAGAAACACCTCTTAAAATCATGGCAACAATGATCAAATCTTGATAGGTAAAATCTGCACCGCCACTTAAATGGGGCAACAGATTGTATCTAACAAGGTGATGGAGGACACATGAAATAGGAGATACATCCACTGTGTTAGGAGTAAAAACATCATTCAATGAATTGTTGTTCATCACAATTTGTAACTGTTCCAGAGGAGTAAAGGGAAAATGAACAACACCTTTCTTTGTAAAAAGACACATACCCGAAGATGGAATATTTAAAATACTACCAAAATCCATGACCGAAAAATATAACGATTTTCCTTTAACAAAAGTGGTATAAGAATCACCATGACATTATAGATTTGTGTAAAATTGTTGAACAAGTCTAGGGTATGCCATAGACGGAGGAAAAAGTAGTGAAGAAATACCACAAGACTCAAACAGTGGTCTCAAAGGAGATTGTTGAAAATAGATCTGATAACAGACTTTTCATAGACAAATTATTTGGAAAAGATAACTATTTTAAAACGCACCTCATACGCATTACTTCGAAATAAGTTCTTAGGAAGATCAGATGAGAGATTAGGGTTTACCAAAACCAGTGGAGGAATAACTTCTGGCTTAAAGAATGGAGTTGTTGACTGACGTCGCCGAGATGGTCCAGTAGATTTCGGCAAAGAGGGACTGAAAAAAGATTCATCAGAAGACGAAGAATCCACATACTCAGTCTCTGAAGACACAACCTTCTTCAGTTTCCTTTGTTTGCGAGATGGTCCAACAGTCGATTGGGGAGAAACTGCTGTCTGTTCATCGTCGGACTCGAAAAGCGATCTCTTATGTGTACGAGTTCTCATGGTGAGTTCAGTGTGTGATTAAAAAATAGGATGAAAAGATAAGTGAGTATCTGAAACTTGAATCAGAAACAGAGTTAGAAAGAGCTTGGAGAAGATGAGGAGTGAAGAGTACAAAATGAGATTTTAAAAGGAAGGAAGGCATACACTCCTACATACTTACGTCTTTCAACCGACTTGTCGTTTCAAGTTTCAAAAACACATTATGAGATGCATGTACTCGTACATCTTCCAATAAACCCTTCAGCTGTCCAGACTTTTTAGTAAATAATTATGATAGACTCCTTGATTCTCGCGTCCATGAATTAAGGAGTTAATGTAGGTGACTAACAATTAAAAAAAACTCATAATTATCCGAATTAAATAATGAAATATTCATGCAAGTTAGGATAACACATATTTGAAAATAAATTATGCACGACACAACCCAAGTTCTCTTCGCAACATGCAAAATCTATCTTCACTTAATGGTTTTGTAAAAATATCTGCAATTTGATTTTCAGTAGGAATAAAAATCAAATTTATAAAACCTTTGGACACATTATCACGTAAAAAATGATTGTCTCACTTCAATGTGTTTTGTACGTGAATGTAGCACTAGATTTTTGGATATATCTATAGCACTAGAATTATCACAATAGATAGGCACACAATCACATAATATGTCAAAATCACATAGAGTTTGTCTCATCCATAAAATCTGTGAACAACAACTTCCTGCAGCTAGGTATTCACCCTCAGTAGTTGAAAGAGCCACTGAGGTTTGCTTTTTACTATTCCATGACACGAGACTTTGTCCCAAGAAAGTACAAGCACCACTTGTACTTTTTCTATCAATTTGACACCCTGCATAGTCAGCATCTGAATAACCTATTAGTTCAAAATGATTGGAAATTGGATAAAATAACCCTAAGTTAATTGTACCACTTAAATATTTCAAAATTCTTTTAACAATATTTAAGTGTGATTCTTTGGGTTTAGCCTGAAATCTTGCACACAGACAAACACTATACATTCTATCGGGTCCAGAAGCAGTTAAATATAGTAAGCATCCAATCATACCTTGATATTTTGTTATATCAACATCAATACCTTTTTCATTAGTGGTGAGCTTTATTGATGTGCTCATTGGTGTACCTTTTGAGCTAGATCCTTCAAAGCCAAATCTCTTGAGTAGTTCTTTTCTGTATTTGGTTTGATGGATATATATTCCTTCCTTTGTTTGTTTGATTTGTAATCCCAAGAAGTAATTAAGCTCTCCCATTAAGCTCATGTCAAATTCTTTATGCATGCACTTGGAAAACCACTCACAAAGGAAATCATTAGTAGAACCAAATATTATATCATCTACATATATTTGAACAATAATAATATCGATATTTTTATGCTTAATAAACAATATAGAATCTATTTTACCTCTAACAAACCCGTTTGATAAGAGATACTTACTCAACCTTTTGTAGCAAGCCCTTGGAGCTTGTTTCAAGCCATAAAGAGCTTTCTTTAGCTTGTACACATGATTAGGATACTTTTCGTGCTCGAATCTAGGAGGCTGTTTGATATATACTTCTTCATTGATGTATCCATTAAGGAATGCGCTTTTTACATCCATTTGATGAAGCTTAAACATTTTGTAGCAAACAAAAGCTAACAGAATTCGAATTGATTCCAGGCTTGCTACTGGTGCATAAGTTTCTTCATAGTCGATCCCCTCCTTTTGGTTATATCCTTGAGCTACCAACCTTGCTTTGTTACGAATTATTGTCCTGTGCTCATCAAGCTTGTTCTTGAAGACCTATTTAGTACCAATGATGGAAACATCTTTTGGAGACAAAAATACAGAGAATGCATAGTGATTTTGTAAACCTCTTCGTGTGGTTATACCTTTATTGATATCTCCAATGATATTTTCTGGAGGATGATTCTTGATGTATCTAGCTGTTCTTGGCATTTGGATATTATGCATAACTTCCTCTTGATTATTAGACTCATCTTCAGCATCCTATAAATCTTCAGGTTCACGTTCATGCTGGTCATTTATTTTAGTTTGCTGATTGTGTTCATTCGGTCTCCTGGTTTGTTCATTTCGGTTTGCTGAAATGGTGACTATATCCAAATTTTCTGCATCATCTTCATATTCATTTGGAAGATCATTGTTAGTCTCATTGAAAGTGATATGAACAGATTCTTCTATACATGACCTTTTAATATTGAAAATGCGATAAGCCTTACTATTTTGAGAATAACCAATAAATATTCCTTCATATGACTCAGCATCAAATTTTCCCAAATTATCACTTGTATTTAAAATGAAGCATTTAGAACCAAATATTTTGAAATAACTTATGTTGGGAATTTTATTATTTAAAAGCTTATATGGTATTTTCAAAATAATAGGACGAATGAGTACTCTATTTAAAACATAACAAGATGTGCTTACTGCTTCAGCCCAAAATTTCTTTGGAAGCTTACTTTCTTGTAATAGAGTTCTAGCTATCTCTTGTAGAGTCCTATTCTTCCTTTCTACCACCCCGTTTTGTTGAGGAGTCCTTGGTGCTGAGAATTCATTGCTAATACCTCTTTGATCACAAAAGGTTATAAAATCTTTTTGAAATTCAGTGCCATTTTCACTTCTAATTCTAAAAAGTTTGTAACTATATTTTGTTTCAAGTTTTCTTATTAATCTTTCAAACTCTTTAAATGCTTCATCCTTAGTTCTTAAGAATAATACCCATGCGTATCTAGAAAAATCATCAACTATTACAAATGCATAAAATTTACCATTAATACTAGAATGTCTTTCTGGTCCAAATAAATCAAGATGAAGTAGTTGTAAAAGGGGAAGAGGTTGATACCATGTTCTTTGCCGTAAATGATGTTCTTACTTGTTTCCCGAGTTGACAAGGAACACAAATTCCCTTCTTTTCATATTTTATTTTCGACAATCCTTTGACGAGATTCTTTGAGGATAATTTCTTGATTAAATCCATGTGAACATGCCCCATCCTCTTGTGCCACAAATCAGACGCTAGACATAATTCTTCATCCTGTTGCTCAAAATCAATAGTATATATATTTCCTTCTCTCTGTGCAACTAGAGTAATATTGTTAGAATCATGAGAAATAGTGCATTTTTCTTTATCAAAACTAACTTGGTGATCATTATCCATTAATTGACTGATACTAATAAGATTAAATTCAAGTCCATTAACGAGGTGTACATTATCAATATTTAACTTACCATTTCCTATTTTACCATTTTCCTATTATCTCGCAGGTTCAATTATCTCCAAATGTAACTGTACCATTTTTCTTCTTGATTTTTAGCTCCACAAACTTTGTTTTGTCACCAGTCATGTGACGAGAACATCCTGCTATCAAGAATCCATTTTTGAGATGGAACTCTTGATTTTAAACATACCTTTCAAGAAAAGATAGTTCATCGTTTTGGTACCCATATCTTTTTGGGTCCATTTATGTTAGTAACAAGTAAATCACTCTTTTTAATCCATACCTTTTTGACCTTATTTCGTTTCTTAAAGCAATTTATATCCAAATGACCTTTAATACCAAAATGTTTGCAAGTTGTGAAAGGAGAGCAATAATTTAAACTAGAACGTGATTTTGAGTTTAACATTTTCAAATTACTCTTTTTATGCATAGAATTAAAACAAATTCCTTGTCTTTCAAAACTAGGTCTTTGTTTACCTAATATGACATTTAAATTTTCTTCACCTTGAACAAATTTAGCAAGAGATGATTTTAGTGAGTCTATTTCTTTTTGAAGTTCATTATTATGAGGTGTTTTAACAGGAGATTTATCACTAAATGCATCAATACACATATCTCTCATTTTTAGCTCATTAGTCAATTTTTGGACTTCATTATTTAAGAATTTTACCTTATTGAAAAGTATTTTATTATAATTATCTAAATAATCAATTTTTGCAATTCAAAACCTTTTCTTCTTTATTTGTAAATTCCTTTTCAATTACTTTCTTTTCATCTATTAGTGAATCTACTTCATCCATTAGTGTATTAACTAATCCTTTTAAACTTGCATTCTTTTCTCTTAATTTCTTATTTTCTTGTTCTAAAGAGTTAAGTTCATTAAGAGATACCTGATTAGATTCACCTTCAATTCCCATGAAACATACTTGTGCTATCTCATCTTTAGCATCGATCTCTACTTCCGATTCTTCATCACTCCAAGTAATAAAGGCTTTGTTCTTCTTGTTGTCTTTGAAGTTTGTCTTCACTTTATTCTTTAATTGAAAACAATCTTTCTTGAAGTGACCATGACGTCAACATTCGAAGCACGTCTCTTCATTTTGCTTTCCTTTGAATTTATTTGAATTGAATGTGTTTCTCCTCTTATTTTTCCTTTGTAGTAACCCCTTGAGTTTCCTTGACATCATAGCTATTTCTTCATCAGAGTTATCATCAAGTTCCTCCTCATTATCTGTAGTAAGAGTTAAGACCTTTCTTCGAGGAGTTTCCTCCTCATCATCTTATCTCTTTAACTGATGTTCATATTCTTCTAGTTCACCAAACAAGGTTAAGGTATCCATGGAAGAAATAGTAACAGAATCTTGAAGAGTAGTGATTTTAGAAGCAAACCTTTTGGACATAGCCCGAAGCAACTTACGGTTGATCTCACTTTGAGGAATAGTCTTGTCCAACAATTTCAAGGAGTTTATAAGGACTAGAAATCTTTCTTGAGCTAGCTTGATGGTTTCATCTTTTTCGAGCTTGAACATTTCATAATCGTGCATAAGCATGCTTAGCTTGACTTCTCGTACTTTTGAAGTACCTTCATGACTTACCACTAAAGCATCCCACATCTCTTTGGCAATGTCGCATGAAGAGACTTTATCTATCTCGGATTGTACCATGCCGATGAGAAGTGTGTTCATAGCCTTTGAATCATATGAGACCATGTAATTTCAGTTGAATCCATTTCTAGTAGAATCTTTGGTGTCCCATCATCTCTTCGTGGAACAACTGGCCCGTTCTCCATAACCCACCATTCCCAAGGATCTCTTTTAAGATAGATCCTCATTCGGAATTTCCAGAAGTTGTAATTTTCTGTGCCAAACAACAAAGGAGGTCTATTGGTTGATTGACCTTCTTAATTGTTGTTCCCGAACTGTGCCATGTTAGAATCTTTCCCTACAAGTCACGTTTAAGACCAAGATAAGTAGAGCCAAGCTTTGATACCAAATGAAATTTAACAAGACACACTTAGAAGGGGGGTTGAATAAGTGTGGGAGCAATCTATGACCAATTTTTAAACTTTAGATCAAGCTATTAACTTCAAGCTACTATTATGATTAATTCAGTTTGCTGAATTAATATAGTCTACTGAAATAACTAAATATCCTGTTGAAAATTATAAAATACTTAGTGTTGAAGAATTATCTTAATATAATGCAAATATTCAAATTTTAATTATTAAGATAAATAAATGACTTACGTGAGTAATTAAAGTAAAACAAGCAGTAATATCAACACCAAGATTTTTTACGTGGTTTAGCTATTATCCTCTATAATAATAACCTAGTCCACGTCCAATACCAACTAGTATTGGAGACTCACTTTATTTATATCTTTATAAATAAACACCGATTACAAAACAGATTCTTACACAAATTAATTAACAATTAATTTCTCTTGAGCACTCTTGCTCCTTGTGCACCTATGCACTCTTCAAGCACCTTTGCTTCCTTGAACCTATTTGTAAACTTTTTCTCTAATCCACTAGGATTAACACCTTTAGACTACACTTATTCTAAATAGAAAATTCAATACAAATATAGAGGTCTATGATCAATTCAAGAATAATCAATTAAACAATTAAAGGCTCAACTATATGCAATGATCAATTAGCACAAAATAAATAAACAATTAATTTCTTACCAAATACCAGCTCAAATAATATCAGAAATTTAATTGCTTAGCCTCTCAAAGGTTGCATTGATTAAATCAGAATGCTCGATAATCACAGTAATAAGTGCAAGAGATATTTTCGTGAGTTGTGTGTCAAACACTGATCTCAGTACTTCTTTTAAAGTTAAAAATATTTCCGTTGTATGCAAAGATCTGTTGTAAATTTATTTATGTTGCCAACAGAATTTAATATAAGCGATGTTCCAGAATTATTTTCGTTAAAAGCTTTTTACTCGAATAAGAAATAATCAGTTGGAAACAGATCCGAAAATAACTCTTCTATAACAGATATATGTTTGACTGATTATCTGAAATAGAGTTCTTGCATGTATGTCTTAGTCCTCATAACTCCTGCCACCACACGTAATACTCTATAACTTCCAAAGTCTAAACAATCTTTGACTTTATCTCATAAAGTGGCATGTGACGTGTGAAATAGTAGAGTGAACCATTCCCTATCTTTTTCAAGAATCAAGGACTTTTAAAAATCCAAGATATCCATAATTATTTCTCCTTGAAACTCTCACAAACATCTTATCACAATAAATGGTTAGCAAGCATGTATACATGAAGTACTCATATCACAACCGTATATCCAATATTTATGCATGAGAAATAATCACTCCTTGAAAACCGCACATGCAACAAATCTCAACAAAGTCTAGCTGCCTATTTTTAAACATCCACGTGTAGCATTATTGCAATTAATCAACCATATATCACTTATGCAATCTATCATACAAGCTAATATTTTAAGTGATATATTATTTTTAGAAAAACCTTTTTCATAAGAATTCTTTTTAAATCATTTTTCATATAACACAATATGATGCAAATAATATGTCCTAGAGCCTTTAAATGAAAAATCAATTATTATGCAATTGATATTACATTTGTTTTCCTAGAAGAATTTTTTTTTGTCCAATTGAAAACTCCGCCAATGTTCTTTTATCAACAAATACCTGAAACACCATAAAACAATTTAATACTTGAACATTTCATCATCAAAACATAAGGATAGAATATGACAAAGTCAACATTCTCCCCCTTTTTGATGATGACAACCCAAAATTGTTTAACTCTCATTAACTCCCCCCCTGAATATATGCATAGCACAATTAGCTCCCCCTAAATCTATTCAATAATATTATTTCAAGATACTAAAATTTGATTTTCAGTAAAGTTACAAAAAAACCTGATTTTTGTAAACAACCTGCAGTAATTGTTAGTTCATCAAATATCAAAATATTTATTGCTAAATATATCAAATATTTAAATTTAGATCCCAAATTAAACATAAGTCTTTTGGTGATGCACACCAAACCAATACCAACATTGTTCAAATTCGTCCGTAACATCCCAAAAATAAACAGAAATAATCATAAAAACTCCCCCCCTTTATCATCAAACAAAAAGGAAGTAGTTCATTCGTCGAGCTCTACCACGGCCGCACGCTGAGCTGCACACTGAGTGAAATAGGGACGATGATTTGCATGATGGACCTTCTCAGCAATGCTCAAATCAGCAACAAATTGGGGAGGCCTGGGTATGACAGTAGCAGGTGGTAGAGGTACATCTAGAAATTCTACGTGGTACTCAGCCAACCAGTTGCAATTCAACCGCTCCGGAACAGTGGACTGTTTACGCTGCATATGTAGTTTACAACCAACATCATTAAACCTCAGAGCCATAAATTCAGCTAACTCCCCAACCTAATTACTAACAAACTTAATTTCCTGACTCAACTGACAAGAATTTTTATTAAGTCGTCGTTGCATCAACTCAACCAAGGCAGTTGTTTGCACCTCAAAATCGGCTTGCAAATCGATAAACTTATCTTCAATGTTATGATAGAGTTTATTGATTTCAGGTGCTCCCAATGACAACTTACCCTTTTCCAACAAAGACATACGGTTATGAAGGGCAGACATCTCAACTTACATTTTCTCTTGATTACTAAGAATTACTTTCAACAAATCGACAACTTCAGGAGAGGAATGAGTGGGGGGCTGAACAGGAGAGGATGGAATTGAGATTGGAGGAAGCAGGATTTTCAGAAGTGACATGAACAAACATACCATCAAGTAAACTAATACATGACATTTCCAGGGACCCAACACTTATGGAATCAGTAACAGAAACAAAATTTTCATTGTCAAAAGAAATTTTAAAATGTTTAAGCAAGGTAGTGAGAGTAGCACTGTAAGGCAAACAAGTCTTGATTTTTCGCAAATAGGTGGTCATGTGATGAAGCATCATTTGATACAAATTAAAAGAAACACCTCTTAAAATCATGGCAACAATTATCAAATCTTGATTGGTAAAATCTACGCCGCCACCTAAATGGGGCAACAGATTATATCTAACAAGGTGATGGAGGACACATGAAATAGGAGATACATCCAATGTTTTAGGAGTTAAAACATCATTCAATGAATTATTGTTCATCACAATTTGTAACTGTTCCAGAGGAGTAAAGGGAAAATGAATAACACCTTTCTTTGTAAAAGGACACACACCCGAAGATTGGAATATTTAAAATACTACCAAAATCCATGACCAAAAAATATAACGATTTTCCTTTGACAAAAGTGGTATAAGAATCACCATGACATTCTAGATTTGTGTAAAATTATTGAACAAGTATAGGGTATGCCACAGACGGAGGAAAAAGTAGTGAAGAAATACCACAAGACTTAAACAGTGGTCTCAAAGGAGATTATTGAAAATAGATCTGATAACAGACTTTTCATAGACAAATTTTTTGGAAAAAATGACTGTTTTAAAATGCACCTCATACGAATTATTTCGAAAGAAGTTGTCAGGAAGATCAGATGAGAGATTAGGGTTTACCGAAACCGGTGGAGGGGTAACTTCTGGCTTAAAGAATAAAGTTGTTAACTGACGTCGCCGAGAGGGTCCAGTAGATTTCGACAAAGAGGGACTGAAAAGAGATTCATCAGAAGATGAAGAATCCACATACTCAGTCTCTAACGACACAACCTTCTTCAGTTTCCTTTGTTTACGAGATGGTCCGACAGTCGATTGGGGAGGAACTGCTGTCTGTTCGTCATCGGAATCAACAAGCGATCTCTTATGTATACGAGTTCTCATGGTGAGTTCAGTGTGTGATTAAAAAATAGGATGGAAAGATAAGTGAGCATCCGAAACCAGAATCAGAAACAAAGTTAGAAAGAGTTGGAGAAGATGAGGAGTGAAGAGTACAGAATGAGATTTTAAAAGGAAGGAAGGCGTACACTCCCACATACTTACGTCATTCAGCCAACTTATCGTTTCAAGTTTCAAAAACTCATTATGAGCTGAATTTACTCGTACGTCTACCAATAAACCCTTCAGCTATCCAGACTTTTTAGTAAATAATTATGATATACTCCTTGATTCTTGCGTCCATGAATTAAGGAGTTAAGTAGGTGACTAACAATTAAAAAAAACTCATAATTATCCGAATTAAATAATGAAATATTCTTGCAAGTTAGGATAACACATATTTGAAAATAAATTATGCAAGACACATCCCAAGTTCTCTTCGCAACATGCAAAATCTATCTTCACTTAATGGTTATGTAAAAATATCTGCAATTTGATTTTTAGTAGGAATAAAAATTTATTTTATAAAACCTTTGGACACACTATCACGTAAAAAATGATGTCTCACTTCAATGTGTTTTGTACGTGAATGTAGCACATGATTTTTGGATATATCTATAGCACTAGAATTATCAAAATAGATAGGCACACAATCACATAATATGTCAAAATCACATAGAGTTTGTCTCATCCATAAAATCTGTGAACAACAACTTCCTGCAGCTAGGTATTCACCCTCAGTAGTTGAACGAACCACTGAGGTTTTCTTTTTACTATGCCATAACACGAGACTTTGTCCCAAGAAAGTACAAGCACCACTCGTACTTTTTCTATCAATTTTACACCCTGCATAGTCAGCATCTGAATAGCCTATTAGTTCAAAATGATTGGAAATTGGATAAAATAACCCTAAGTTAATTGTACCACTTAAATATTTCAAAATTCTTTTAACAACATTTAAGTGTGATTCTTTGGGTTTAGCCAAAAATCTTGCACACAAACAAACACTATACATTATATCGGGTCTAGAAGCGGTTAAATATAGTAAGCAACCAATCATACCTCGATATTTTGTTATATCAACATCAATACCTTTCTCATCAGTGGTGAGTTTTATTGCTGTGCTCATTGGTGTACCTTTTGAGTTAGATCCTTCAAAGCCAAATCTCTTGAGTAGTTCTTTTGTGTATTTGGTTTGATGGATATATATTCCTTCCTTTGTTTACTTGATTTGTAGTCCCAAGAAGTAATTAAGCTCTCCCATTAAGCTCATGTCAAATTCTTTATGCATGCACTTGGAAAACCACTAACAAAGGAAATCATTAGTAGCATCAAATATTATATCATCTACATATATTTGAACAATAATAATATCAAAATTTTTATGCTTAATAAACAATATAGAATCTATTTTACCTCTAACAAACCCGTTTGATAAGAGATACTTACTCAACCTTTCGTAGCAAGCCCTTGGAGTTTGTTTCAAGCCATAAAGAGCTTTCTTTAGCTTGTACACATGATTAGGATACTTTTTGTGCTCGAATCTAGGAGGCTGTTTGACATATACTTCTTCATTGATGTATCAATTAAGGATACTTTTCGTGCTCGAATCTAAGAGGCTGTTTGACATTATACTTCTTCATTGATGTATCCATTAAAGAACGCACTCTTTACATCCATTTGATGAAGCTTAAACTTTTTGTAGCAAGAAAAATCTAACAGAATTCGAATTGATTCCAGGCTTGCTACTGGTGCATAAATTT
Source organism: Panax japonicus (assembly GCA_020205505.1). NCBI lineage: Eukaryota > Viridiplantae > Streptophyta > Magnoliopsida > Apiales > Araliaceae > Panax > Panax japonicus. The sequence goes on along the minus strand of JAINUV010000113.1, from coordinate 34,299 downwards.
CTTTATAGTCGATCCCCTCCTGTTGGTTATATCCTTGAGCTACCAACCTTGCTTTGTTATGAATTATTGTCCCGTGCTCATCAAGCTTGTTCTTGAAGACCTATTTAGTACCAATGATGGAAACATCTTTTGGAGACAAAAATGCAGAGAATGCACAGTGATTTTGTAAACCTCTTCGTGTGGTTATACCTTTATTGATATCTCCAATGATTTTTTCTGGAGGATGATTATTGATGTATCTAAGCTGTTCTTGGCATTTGGATATTATGCATAACTTCCTCAATTGATTATTAGACTCATCTTCAGCATCTTGTAAATCTTCAGGTTCATGTTCATGCTGGTCATTTAGTTTCAGTTTGCTGATTGTGTTCATTCGGTTTCGAGGTTTGTTCATTTCGGTTTGCTGAAATGGTGACTATCTCTAAATTTTCTGCATCATCTTCACTTTCATTTGGAAGATCATTGTTAGTCTCATTGAAAGTGATATGAACAGATTCTTCTACACATGACCTTTTAATATTGAAAATGCGATAAGCCTTACTATTTTGAGAATAACCAATAAATATTCCTTCATATGACTCAAGCATCAAATTTTCCCAAATTATCACTTGTATTTAAAATGAAGCATTTAGAACCAAATATTTTGAAATAACTTATATTGGGAATTTTATTATTTAAAAGCTCATATGGTATTTTCAATATAATAGGACGAATGAGTACTCTACTTTAAAACATAACAAGATGTACTTACTTGCTTCGGCCCAAAATTTCTTTGGAAGCTTACTTTCTTGTAATAGAGTTCTAGCTATCTCTTGTAGAGTCCTATTCTTCCTTTTCACCACCCCGTTTTGTTGAGGAGTCCTTGGTGCTGAGAATTCATGGCTAATACCTCTTTGATCACAAAAGGTTAAAAATCTTTTTGAAATTAAGTGCCATGGTCACTTCTAATTCTAATGAGTTTGTAACTATATTTTGTTACAAGTTTACTTATTAATCTTTCAAACTCTTTAAATGCTTCATCCTTAGTTCTCAAGAATAATACCTATGTGTATCTAGAAAAATCATCAACTATTACAAATGCATAAAATTTACCATTAATACTAGAATGTCTTTCTGGTCCAAATAAATCAAGATGAAGTAGTTGTAAAGGGGAAGAGGTTGATACAATGTTCTTTGCCATAAATGATGTTCTTACTTGTTTCCCTGAGTTGACAAGGAACACAAATTCCCTTCTTTTCATATTTTATTTTTGGACAATTCTTTGACGAGATTCTTTGAGGATAATTTCTTGATTAAATCCATGTGAACATGCCCCCATCCTCTTGTGCCACAAATTAGCCTCATCTTGTACAGACGCTAGACATAATTTGTGACGCCCCCAAAATTAGGTATACATCACTCATTCTGAGTAGCCAGATACATGGTACAAAATTCAAATACAACTTCATTTAAACAACTGTTGAACCGTCGTATAGAATACGACCACAGTTAACTGTGAGTTTTAATACAAATGTATGTAACTCTCATGGTGCCTCGACCACAACCTTATGATGGTACTTTACATAAAAGTATAGTCAAAAACTGTTTTAGAAATTAAAATCTTTAGGAAGTGCTCAAGGAAACCTTCGTAAATGGGAGGCCATGCGTCTAGGTTATAATAGATATCATATGGCCACATAATTATCCTTGGTTGACCCAATAGACCCCAATAAAAATGAGAAGATTACTATCATCATTTTCCCAATGGTGAGTCTTCTCTTGACATATAAATATCTCCGTTGTCTCCAAGTGAAAATTATGTTTCAAATAAACTCCAAGATCATACAAGTAGTGCTCGTAGATATATTCAGCTAGTGGATGTGTACAACCATGTCTTATGAGAGCACGAGGTTGTATGTCATTAGACATCTTGTATGATAGTGGCAAAACACCCTTTCAAAGTTGGGTTAACCTCACCCTATTTGATTCACCAAATATAACTACTAAATGTTGTATAGAATACAACACACTTTTCTATACTGTTTAGAGAGGACCTCCACAGCTAGAGACCACTGTTCTATTCCCCTGTTATCCCCACTCGACCCGGCAACACTCTTACGGCAACACTCTTATTACCTGAAAGGAATTGTGAAGCAGAAAGGGTGAGCGCAACTAGCCCAATAAAGAATATCATGAATAAAGATAATTAAATTATCAATAGCTTTCATCAATAATAAATCAGAGATTTAGAACATATGGTAGATGATAAAACTTTTCAACCACAGTTGCAGCGAACGAGCAATCCATTAGAAGAGTCAAATAGACCATAAGGTCTATTATATTCTCTATTTTAAAAGTCCACCAATACTGTTTTATCCATGTAAAATAAATCAACAGTTCCTGTCCATAATCATATGAATAACTCATAATCATAATTGTGGTTCTAAATTCTTCTTCGTAACCAGGACGAAGATAATTTTCATCACCTATCTTCACCTGAAACATCAAAAATCATGGTTATACCAAATCAGAATTCCTGCTCATAATCATACTAATAAATTCATCTTTGCACTACGGCCAAACATGTTCGTTAACAATTCATCTTTTCACTACATGCCAAAGACATACAACTGTATTTTAGAAGAGTCAAGTAGAGCATGATATCTACTATCTTCTATGAATTAAAAGTGTATAATAAATATTTTATCGCTGATACTCAGCTTAATAAATAATCCACATCATCGAATCACCCCTGCACTACGACCAAGGATATTCGTTAATATCACATCCATGAATTTATATTTCATCGCTGAGACTCAGCTCGCTAATCAATCCATATAACTGAATTATCCATGCCCTACGGCTAAGGATATTCGTTAATATCACGACCACAAATTATCCATTCACTACGGCTAAAGATAATCGTGTTTTCATCAACGGTCATGATCATGCCATAAAACAATTCATCTTTGCACCCTTGGCCGAAGAGAATCCATAGCCATAATCATACCAAAAACTGTCCATCAATGCACTACGGGCCAATGATGACTTTTTCCACATCATTTGTAACATTACGGTCATGATTATACCGAATAATTCCTGGTCATAATCATACCATGTCCATCTATACACTACGGCCAAAAATAACTTTCAACATAATATAAGCACGAGGATGATGACAATGATATAAGAATTAATCAAATGAGATAAAGGATAAATATTAAACATTTATAATACAATTTATCCAGCGTTAAATAATAACCAAATGTTATCAATCACTTAATAATCTCATAATCTAATATCATTACTATTATAACAATATTTTAATCATTTCTTAAACTTATAAACAATTTATTTCAATTGTTTACACTTTATCAAATAATGCATTTAATCATTCAAAAATGCTATACTCATAAGATTTCATAATCAATGATTAAATCCCTCATCAAAAAAATCTGAATATACCCTATATAGGATTCTCAAGCCATAAAATCCTATTTTCCAATTTTATTACTTCACATAACATATTTAATTTATTTACTCATAACAAGTTCATTTACATGAAAAATACCAAATCAGTCCAAAAAATATTTCTTTTCTGGGATTTAGCAGAATATAGTCCCATCTTGAACATATATTTTTCTCAAAATTTTTAAAATTCATTTACTATTTTTCATATGGCTAAAACTGCCGAATATTTAGACATTTATCATAAATTGTACTTTTGTCCAAAAATTCTGAAATTTACAGGGTATACTCCTGTTATATACATACTCCCAATAAAAATTTCACCAATTTTGGAGTTAACCACAAGGCGTTATAAGGGTTTACTTTTAAAATAGTCTTTTCCTATAAAATCCATAACTCTTAATCTCTACATCCAAAAATCGCCATTTTTGGACACAATCTAGAAAACTCATCATATTATCATTTCAAATTTTTTCCAGAATTTTTGATGGTCAGTAAAATTACAAAACTACCCCTGGCAGAAACCCTTTTTAATGAAAATACTATTCGTATGAATACGAAGGATCATTTACAATGCATGCGGTAATCCACATAGACATGTTATTTCAACAGAATAATAAAGAATGGAACCAGGTCATGCGTAAACGCACAGACAAGATATTTCAACAGAATAATAAATAATGAAATAACAGAAGAATTCACCAGGCATGCGATAGACCGCACAGACATGTTATTTCAACAGAATAATAAATAATGGAACCAGGTCATGCATAAAGCATACACAAGATGTTCCAACAGAATAATAAAGAATGGAATAACAGAAGAATTTAACCAAGTATAGGGTTGCCCGTGTATACAGGTTATTCCAACAGAATAATAAATAATGGAATAACAGAAGTTCTCTTCATGAATACAAAAGAAATAACACCCCTTACATTAGTAGGAGATTGAATACTGCAGTAGTGTATTAATAAAATACTCTTCTTCTTTCTCTCTTATTCTCTCTATACTTTTTCTCTCTAGAGCTTGAATGAATTCGTGAAAAATAATGAAGAACTAGGCCTCTATTTATAGAAGATTTCTAGCTTAGCACTTGCAATGTGAAAAGGCAAGCGGCTTGACGACTGGTGATGTAAAAAGAAAAGTGGTTTGACGCCTGTAATGTGAAACACCAAGTGGTTTAACGCCTGTAATATGAAACACCAAGTGGTTTCATGCCTGTAATGTGAAACGACAATTGGTTCGACGCCTGTAATATGAAACGGAAAGTGGTTTGACGTCTGGTAAAGGTAATTACTATTGGCGAAAGAGACTCTTAGATGATGACATATGGGCCCCCCATAGAATAACCAAATTTACCACAAACGTCTCATAATAGACTCTTTATATACATCAAGGATTAAATAAATATCACCACAAATTATTTTATTTTTAATCAACACATATTTAATTTTTCAACAATTATTAATCATTAATATTATAACTTGTCGTCTCAATTATTGATTTAATAATGTAACATATTATAAAGATGATACTGTGACAATAATTGAATCAATAATATAAGAGATATGATGCAGCAATTACTATAGCAATAATTGAGTATAACTGAGTGACTTCTCATGTAAGCATCAATAATCAATAGCGTGTACTACTATGCAACCACGCGTATTACTGTACTTTTACTACCGAGTAGTTCAACAGTTTTAACTGTAAAACTTACGCCGTTATTTTCATAAAAATATTTTTGTCGTTTTCTCAATCCGACAATAATTCCGTTGCGGGGTCCACCAATGATTGTACCTTCGTACGAATATTCCCTGATAAAAAGAATATTCCTCTACCAATCGAATATTCACTGACAAAACGAATATTTTATATCAACTTGCTTACTTTGCAAAAAAAAAATAAAAAATCATATATTACCCTTAACTTTAAACTTTTGTCAATTTAACTATTTACCAAAATAAAAAAAATTGAATACTTTTATTTTATAAAATTCGGGGTCTCACAATCACCCCTCCTTATGAAATTTCGCCCTCGAAATTTACGTACGTACCTGATATTCGAAGAGATGAGAATACCTTGCTTTTTTTTCAGATTGTACCTTCTTGGTAATTTCCTCTATATCATGATTTTTCCATTGTTCATCTCCTGTATTTCAGATAACATTCTAGAATATATCTTCAAAACAAAGGTTTATTGACATATCACAATTTGTCAACTTATCAAGTAAACAATTTCAGCTTAGGTAAGTCACACACTTGCAAAGTATATAACTCGTCTCTCCCTTCCTAGTTTTAGACTCTTATTTCCGCCAGCGACCATATCCCTAAGCTCTGATACCAAATGTGACGCCCCCAAAATTAGGTATACATCACCCATTCTGAGTCGCCAGATACATGGTACAAAATTCAAATACAACTTCATTTATACAACTGTTGAACCATCGTATAGAATACGACCACAGTTAACTGTGAGTCTTAATACAAATATATGTAACTCTCATGATGCCTCGACCACAACCTTATAATGGTACTTTACATAAAAGTATAGTCAAAAACTATTTTAGAAATTAAAATCTTTGGGAAGTGCTCAAGGAAACCTTCGTACATGGGAGACCATGCGTCTAGGTTATAATAAATATCACATGGCCATAGAATTATCCTTGGTTGACCCAATAGACCCTAAAGAAAAATGAGAAGATTACTATCATTCTTTTCCCAATGGTGAGTCTTCTCTTGACATATAAATATCTCCGTTGTCTCCAAGTGAAAATTATGTTTCAAATAAACTCCAAGTTCATACAGGTAGTGCTCGTAGATATATTCATCTAGTGGATGTGCACAACCATGTCTTATGAGAACACGAGGTTGTATGTCATTAGACATCTTGTATGATAGTGGCAAAACACCCTTCCAAAATTGGGTTAACCTCACCCTATTTGATTCACCAAATATAACTACTAAATGTTGTATAGAATACAACACACTTTTCTATACTGTTTAGGGAGGACCTCCACAGCTAGAGACCACTATTCTATTCCTCTATTATCCCCACTCGACCCGGCAACACTCTTACGGCAACACTCTTATTACCTGAAAGGAATTGTGAAGCAGAAAGGGTGAGCACAACTAGCCCAATAAAGAATATCATGAATAAAGATAATTAAATTATCAATAGCTTTCATCAATAATAAATCAGAGATTTAGAACATATGGTAGATGATAAACTTTTCAACCATAGTTGCAGCGGAACGAGCAATCCATTAGAAGAGTCAAATAGACCATAAGGTCTATTATCTTCTCTATGTTAAAAGTCCACCAATACTGTTTTATCCATGTAAAATAAATCAACAGTTCCTGTCCATAATCATATGAATAACTCATAATCATAATTGTGGTTCTAAATTCTTCTTCGTAACCATGACGAAGATAATTTTCATCACCTATCTTCACCTGAAACATCAAAAATCATGGTTATACCAAATCAGAATTCCTACTCATAATCATACTAATAAATTCAACTTTACACTACGTCCAAAGATATTCGTTAACAATTTATCTTTGCACTACATGCCAAAGACATACAACTGTATTTTTGAAGAGTCAAGTAGAGAATGACATCTAATATCTTCTACGAATTAAAAGTGTATAATAAATATTTTATCGCTGAGACTCAGCTTAATAAATAATCCACATCATCGAATCACCCTTGCACTATGGCCAAGGATATTTGTTAATATCACATCCATGAATTTATATTTCATCGCTGAGACTCAGCTCGATAATCAATCCATATCACTGAATTATCCATGCCCTACGGCTAAGGATATTCGTTAATATCACGACCACGAATTATCCATGCACTACGGCTAAAGATAATCATGTTTTCTTCAACGATCATGATCATGCCATAAAAAAATTCATCTTTGCACCCTTGGCCGAAGAGAATCCATAGCCATAATCATACCAAAAATTGTCCATCAATGCACTACGGGCCAATGAGGACTTTTTCCACATCATTTGTAACATTATGGTCATGATTATACCGAATAATCCCTGGTCATAATCATACCAAGTCCATCTATGCACTACAACCAAAGATGACTTTCAACATAATATAAGCACGAGGATGATGACAATGATATAAGAATTAATCAAATGAGATAAATGATAAATATTTAACAACCAGGTCATTCCCAAGAAAGAGGTGGCTTTCCGATAAGGATTTTCCTTATTGGCTCGTAATTAGGCGACCAAACCTCTCCTTGACAGAACTTCTAGACATTGTCAATATTGCAAATAATAATATGAATAACTTTGTAATCTCAATTATTGATTTAATAATAATAAATATTATGCAGATGATACTGTGACAATAATTGAATCAATAATATGAGAGATGTGATGCAACAATTACTGTAGCAATAATTGAGTATAACTGAGTGACTTCTCACGTAAGCATCAATAATCAATACCATGTGTTACTATGCAACCACGCATATTACTGTACTTTTAACACCGGGTGTTTCAACAGTTAACGATAAAACTTCCGCCGTTATTTTCATAAAGTATTTTTGTCGTTTTCTCAATCCGACAATAATTTCGTTGCGAGGTCCACCAATGATTGTACCGTCGTATGGATATTCCCCGACCAATCGAATATTATATAACAACTTGCACACATTTTAAAATTTATAAATATTACCCACAACTATAAAATTATATCAAATCCACACCATAATATTTTTTTAATTTTTTTTTTGAGAAAATTAAATATTTATTCATAAAATTTGGGGTCTCACAATCTCCCCTCCTTATGGAATTTCACCCTCGAAATTTACGTGCGTACCTAGAATGCCGAAGAGATGAGGATACCCTGACTTCATTTCAGATTCTAACTCTTGAGGTATAACCTTTGAGTGTTGAATACGATCTTTCTTATCCAAGATTTTATAATGTATCTCATCATACGTTAAATCACCCGCTATCTCGTCTGGTTCTAAATTAATAATGTGGTTCGGGTCGTCAACATATTTACGTAACATCGATATGTTATGAACACGCGACAAACTTGACGGTAAAATGAGTCTATAAGCCACAGTTCCTACTCGACCAAGGATTTCAAATGGGCCAATAAAATTAAGGGTTGAGATTTTCTCTCTTCGTCGATTCTTGCTTCTAGAATAACGCCCTCTTGAACTTTTTCTTCAAATTCATCATATTCGAGTGTGTAGCTTGAGCAGCTTTAACTTTATCGATTAAAGTTGATTTTACTCGTAAATTCGTTATCTTCACGGGGGTTCGTATATTCGCACTTGTAAACGCATACGATCTTCTACTCAACGCGTCAGCTACCACGTTTGCTTTTTCAAGATGGTATTGGATGATATGATCGTAATCTTAACCAGCTCGAGCCAATGTCTTTGGCACATTACATATTCATTTTAGTTAAAGAAATATTTGAGGGTTTAAGAAATGAGTTTTGTACTGGGGTAAATACAAAATTCAATTTCACACTCTAGGGGTAGGCTAAGAAGTCTTCAAGAATACGTCAGGAAATCGATAGAAATACCATTCAAAACTGCGGCTCTCATCCAAGACTTGGATAGTACGTCACATTGAAACCTATCAACTTGACATCGTCATTCACGACATCGCCTACAGAAAGTTTGGCTTCAGTGCATTCCACACAAGAAAGTCAACAACGAAAGGACCGGGGCACTTTACTTATGGCTTGATATGACAATGATTGACTTTAGTGGTTTGGTTGCTTGCATTCGCATAACATGTTAGTTAGGAATATTAAAGCTAACTACCTTACGAAAAGCATGATGAGTAGTTAACTAATCAATTCCTAAAATCGCATCAAAGACAAGTATTTTCAAAGAGACAAGTTCGACACGTAACGTGAAAGTGTTGATTTGAACAAGATTTATAAATAGTGGAGGTAACGAAGGTTTCTCCTAACTGAGTTTAAACAGATATATCAAGGTCTAACTTCCCCAGAGTTAACTTCAAACATTGAACACAACTAGGTGCAATAAAAGAGTGAGTAGAACCGGTATCTAACACGGTATTGACTTCGCAAGAGTTTATGACTAACATACCCGTGATAATTTTATTCAGGTTCCTTGTCACGAAAGAAAATGTTCTCTCTTAAACTACCGGCTTTGACTTTTCTGGGACGGCCTTTGGTGCCTCCATCCTAGCTAAACTTGTCTTCAGTGAACGATAAAATTGAGCTAAGTGACCTTCTCTTCCACAATTATAACATGCTTTGGACGACATCGCGCAGTTTGGACTGATGTGTCCCTCCCCTCCGCCTTTAAAACATATGATATGTCGTCGTTATCCTTCCTTAACAACAGGTGCTGGTGCTGACGTCTTTCCATCATTGTTGAATCTCCTCTTCTTGAAATGTCCATTCTTATTATTTTAACCATGATTACCACCGAAGTGGTTACCATTTCTGGCATGTTGATTCCCTCCATGCTTATTGTCACCGCTTTGATGACTGTTATCACCAGTATTATCATTTTGCCGGCTGCTCTCTTTTGGTTGCGTTGACTCATTATCGCGCTCCACTAACTGAGCCCTATTTACAACATCTGAATACAAACACAGTTTATGAGAAATAAGATATTGGCGTATCTCCGGCTTCAAACCTTGTAAAAACATTCACATCATTCGCTCCTCATTATCGACCAAATGGGATGCAAACCGGGATAACTCTGCAAATTTAGCCTCGTATTGCGACACGGTCATATTGTTTTGTTCAAACTTGATAAACTCCACCTCTTTCATGTGACGAATACTTTCGGGAAAGTACTTGTCGTTGAACAGCTCTTGGAACTTCTCCCAAGACATCTTGAGTGCGTCAGGCTGGGTACGTTTTACAGATTCCACTAGTGATCTGCCTCTTCACGCATTATAAAGGTGGCAAAGGGAACCTTTTGCTCCTCGGAGCATCCCAAGACATCAAATATCTTGGTGATCTGCTTTAATCACGTCTCTGTCTTAAGTGGTTCTGGCTTTCCAAAAAACTCCGGTGGTCCCAGCTCCTTGAATTGCTTAGCAGTGACCAACCGTGGGTTGCCATTGTTTCCTCCTGTATTATGAACAGGAGTGGCCTTCGCCTGATGTTGCATGAATTCTAAAAAGCTGCAAAACGTACCATTGTTCGTCAATTGATCAATGTTGGTGTTTACAAGATGATTATCGCCATCCTGTTGCACATTGTCCTGATTATTGATCTGTGGAGACTCAACGGTCTCCTGTGCTCCATTGTTATTCTCAATATTCTCGGATGTCATTTTCAAATACTGCCACAAAACAAGGGTTAATTAACATCACATATTATCCCTATACTCTGACCGACCAATTAAATATCAAATAAACTTAGGTAGGTCATACTAGCGAAGGAATTCCCCGTCTCTCCCCTCCTAGTTCTAGTCTCACATCTTAGCCAGGGATCATATAACCTGGCTTTGATACCAACTGTGACGCCCCCAAAATTAGGTATACATCACCCATCTTGAGTCGCCAGATATATGGTACAGAATTCAAATACAACTGTCGTGTACAATACGACAAAATATAAATTGTGAGTTTGAATACAAATATTGTCTACTAGAGAGTATACAAACTCAAAAGGAGTCCTCATTACAATTATTATCCCACTATTTTACAGAATAGTGAGGACTACTAATGCACCATCTAGGACCATCATTCCGTTCCTCGACTCGTCCCAGCTATATTCTCATTTCCTGAAGAGAACAGTGAAAGAAAGGGAGAGCTCAACTAGCCAGTAAGATATATTATGACTAAGATAATGCAGGACAAATTATCATTAGCCTTAAACAGTGTTAAACTGATACAATATAACAAACATCAAGTTTAACTGCAGCGGAACAAGCAATCCATTAAAAGAGTCAAGTAGAGAATAAAATCTACTATCTTTTATGATTTAAAAGGTTTTTCGTCACTTTTATCGTTGGGACTCAGCTTAATAAATAATCCACATCATCGAATCACCCCTGCACTACGGCCAATGATATTCTTTAGTATCACGACCACGAATTATCCATGCACTACAGTAAAGATAATCATGTTTTCATCAACGGTCCTGATCATGCCATAAAATAATTCATCTTTGCACCCTTGGCTGAAGAGAATCCATAGCCATAATCATACCAAAAACTGTCCATCAATGCACTATGGGCCAATGAGGACTTTTTCCACATCATTTGTAATATTACGGTCATGATTACACCGAATAATCCCTGGTCATAATCATACCAAGTCCATCTATGCACTACAGGTCACATATGACTTTTAACAAAATATAAGCATGAGGATGATGACAATGATATAGGAATTCAATAAAAACAAGTTCAAGAATTAATTTATCCAGGAACTAATAACTTCCAAATTGTCAACATGATACTGCTTTGTAGAGTAAAATTCAAGAATGCTCAGAAGAATATTTCCATGAAAAGATACTGAATGAAGCACAAATATCAAGGATATTCCACTAATTTCTTGGAGTATGGAAGTCAAAGTTTTAACCAACTGAGTATAATAGAGAATGGAATAACAAAAGAAATCACCATGAATGCAGTACTTCGCATATACAGGTTATTCCAACAGAATAATAATTAATGGAATCAGGTCATGTGTAAAGCACAGACAAGATGTTCCAACAGAATAATAAAGAACGAAATAATAACAGAAATCACCATGCATGCGGTACTTCGCATAGACAGGTTATTCCAACAGAATACCAATAAAGACGGAACCAGGTCCGTTGTAAAACGCACAGACATGATATTCTAATAGAATAATAATAAAGACGGAACCAGGTCCGGCGTAAAATGTACAGACAGGATATTCCAACAAAATAATAAAGACAGAATCAGGTCTGGCGTAAAATGCACAGACAGGATATTCCAACAGAATAATAAAGACGGAATAATAGAAGAATGTCACCAAGTATCGGGTAGCCCGCGTATACAGGTTATTCTAACAGAATAATAAAGAATGGAATAACAGAAATTCTCTTCATGAATACAAAAGAAATAATACTCCCTACGACTACAACAAATAATATTCCCTATCTTAGAAGAAACTGGATATAGAAGTAGTGAAGTAGCAGAATACTTTTCTTCTTTCTCTCTATAATAATTGCTCTATAGCTTTAGTGAATTGGCGAGAAATGAAGGAAGAATCAGCTTCTATTTATAGAAAAATATAGTTTCGATAATTGCACGTTTTGGGGCTCAAAAAATTACAGTACAATACCTTCCTCTTTTTCTTCATTTTTAATTTAGTCCTACAAGTATTATCAATCTTGCACCAACTCCCCTAATAGTAAATCATATGAATCAATAGTACAATCATGTGAATAAATAGTATAATCCTGTAAAAAAATTAATTACAGTATAGTACCTTCAATTATACCTCCATTTTTAACTTAGTCATGCAAGTATTATCAATTTTGCACCACCACCCCTAATAGTATAGGAATGTGAATCAATAGTACCCCGTGAATAATAACTCGTGAATAGTACTCCGACACGAAAAGTACTCCGAATACCCGAGTGAACAATATAACCTCCAGACATCAATTAACATCGAAATAAATGTCAATTTCCACTAACACTAATAATCTCAATACAATGGAACAATCAATTTCATCTTTAATCAACACAACTTATTCATCATTAATATTATAACTCACAATATTTAACAACCAGGTCGTTCCTAGGAAAGAGGGGACTTTCCGATAAGGATTTTCCTTATTGGCGCGCAATTAGGTGACCAAACCTCTCATTGACAGAACTTCTAGACATTGTCAATATTGAAAATAATAATATGAATAACTTTGTCATCTCAATTATTGATTTAATAATAATAAATATTATACAGATGATACTGTGACAATAATTGAATCAATAATATGAGAGATATGATGCAGCAATTACTGTAGCAATAATTGAGTATAAATGAGTGACTTCTCACGTAAGCATCAATAATCAATACCATGTGTTACTATGCAACCACGCATATTACTGTACTTTTAACACCGGGTGTTTCAACAGTTAACGATAAAACTTCCGCCGTTATTTTCATAAAGTATTTTTGTTATTTTCTCAATCCGACAATAATTTTGTTGCGGGGTCCACTAATGATTGTACCGTCTTATGGATATTCCCCGACAAAAAGAATATTCCCCGACCAATCGAATATTATATAACAACTTGCGTACATTTTAAAATTTATAAATATTACCCACAACTATAAAATTATATCAAATCCACACCATAATATTTAAAATTTTTTTTTTGAGAAAATTAAATATTTATTCATAAAATCTGGGGTCTCACAATCTCCCCTCCTTATGGAATTTCACCCTCGAAATTTACGTGCGTACCTAGAATGCCGAAGAGATGAGGATACCCTGACTTCATTTCAGATTCTAACTCTTGAGGTATAACCTTTGAGTGTTGAATACGATCTTTCTTATCCAAGATTTTAAAATGTATCTCATCATATGTTAAATCATATGTTATCTCGTCCGGTTCTAAATTAATAATGTGGTTCGGGTCGTCCACATATTTACGTAACATCGATACGTTATGAACACGCGACATACTTGACGGTAAAACGAGTCTATAAGCCACAGTTCCTACTCGACCAATGATTTCAAATGGGCCAATAAAATCGAGGGTTAAGATTTCCTCTCTTCATCGATTTTTGCTTCTAGAATAACGCCCTCTTAAACCTTTTCTTCAAATTCATCAGATTCGGGTGTGTAGCTTGAGCGGCTTTAACTTTATCGATTAAAGTCGATTCTACTCGTATATTCGTTATCTTCACGAGGGTTCGTATATTCGCACTTGTAAATGCATACGATCTTCTACTCAACGCGTCAGCTACCACGTTCAATTTTCCACGATGGTATCGAATGATATGATCGTAATCTTCAACAGCTCGAGCCAACGTCTTTGGCACATTACACGTTTGATTTAGTTAAAGAAATATTTGATGGTTTAAGAAATGGGTTTTGTACTGGGGTCAATACAAAATTCGATTTCACACTCTAGGGGTAGGCTAAGAAGTCTTCAAGAATACGTCAGGAAATCGATAGAAATACCATTCAAAACGGTGGCTCTCATCCAAGACTTGGATAGTACGTCACATTGATACCTATCAACTTGACATCGTCATTCACGACATCGCCTACAGAAAGTTTGGCTGCAGTGCATTCCACACAAGAAAGTCAACAATGAAAGGACCGGGGCTCTTTACTTATGGCTTGATATGACAATTATTGACTTTAGTGGTTTGGTTGCTTGAATTCACATAACATGTTAGTTAGGAATATTAAAGCTAACTACCTTACGAAAAGTATGATGAGTAGTTAACTAATTAATTCCTAAAATCGCATCAAAGGCAAGTATTTTCAAAGAGACAAGTTCGACACGTAACGTGAAAGTGTTGATTTGAACAAGATTTATAAATAGTGGAGGTAACGAAGGTTTCTCCCAACTGAGTTTAAACAGATATATCAAAGTCTAACTTCTCCAGAGTTAACTTCAAACATTGAACACAACTAGGTGCAATAAAAGAGTGAGTAGAACCGGTATCTAACACGGTATTGACTTCGCAAGAGTTTATGACTAACATACCCGTGATAATTTTATTCAGGTTCCTTGTCACGAAAAAAAATATTCTCTCTTAAACTACCGGCTTTGACTTTTCTAGGACGGCCTTTGGTGCCTCCATCCTAGCTGAACTTGTCTTCAGTGAATGATAAAATTGGGCTGAGTGACCTTCTCTTCCACAATTATAACATGCTATGGACGACATCGCGCAGTTTGGACTGATGTGTCCCTCCCCTCCGCATTTAAAACATATGATATGTCGTCATTCTCCTTCCTTAACAACGGGTGCTGGTGCTGACGTCTTTCCATCATTGTTGAATCTCCTCTTCTTGAAATGTCCATTCTTATTATTTTGACCATGATTACCACCGAAGTGGTTACCATTTCTGGCATGTTGATTCCCTCTGTGCTTATTGTCACCGCTTTGATGACTGTTATCACCGGTATTATCATTTTTCCAGCTGCTCTCTTTTGGTTGTGTTGACTCGTTATCGCGCTCCACTAACTGAGCCCTATTTATAATATCTGAATACAAACACAGTTTATGAGAAATAAGATATTGGCGTATCTCCGTCTTCAAACCTCGTAAAAACATTCACGTCATTCGCTCCTCATTATCGACCAAATGGGATGCAAACCGAGATAACTCCGCAAATTTAGCCTCGTATTGCGACATAGTCATATTGTTTTGTTCCAACTTAATAAACTCCACCTCCTTCATGTGACGAATACTTTCGGGAAAGTACTTGTCGTTGAACAGCTCTTGGAACTTCTCCCAAGACATCTTGAGTGCGTCAGGCTGGGTACGTTTTACAGATTCCCACTAGTGATCTGCCTCTTCACACATTATAAAGGTGGCAAAGGGAACCTTTTGCTCCTCGGAGCATCCCAAGACATCAAATATCTTGGTGATCTGCTTTAACCACGTCTCTGCCTTAAGTGGTTCTGGCTTTCCCAAAAACTCCGGTAGTCCCAGCTCCTTGAATTTCTTAGCGGTGACCAACCGTGGGTTGCCATTGTTTCCTCCTGTATTATGAATAGGAGTGGCCTTCGCCTGATGTTGCAAGAATTCTAAAAAGCTCCTAAACGTACCATCGTTCATCAATTGATCAGTGTTGGTGTTTACAAGAGGATTATCGCCAAATTGTTGCACATTGTCCTGATTATTTATCTGTGGAGACTCAATGGTCTCCTATGCTCCATTGCTATTCTCAACATTCTCGGATGTCATTTTAAAATACTGCCACAAAACAAGGGTTAATTAACATCACATATTATCCCTATACTCTGACCGACCAATTAAATATCAAATAAACTTAGGTAGGTCATACAAGCGAAGGAATTCCTCGTCTCTCCCCTCCTAGTTCTATTCTCACATCTTAGCTAGGGATCATATAACCTGGCTTTGATACCAACTGTGACACCCCCAAAATTAGGTATACATCACCCATCTTAAGTCGCAAGATACATGGTACAAAATTCAAATACAACTTAATAATACAACTGTCGTGTACAATACGACAAAATATAAATTGTGAGTTTGAATACAAATATTGTCTACTAGAGAGTATACAAACTTAACAGGAGTCCTCATTACAATTATTATCCCACTATTTTACAGAATAGTGAGGACTACTAATGCACCATCTAGGACCATCATTCCGTTCCTCGACTCGTCCCAGCTATATTCTCATTTCCTGAAGAGAACAGTGAAATAAAGGGTGAGCTCAACTAGCCCAGTAAGAAATATTATGACTAAGATAATGCATGATAAATTATCATTAGCCTTAAACAGTGTTAAACTGATACAATATAACAAACATCAAGTTTAACTGTAGCGGAATAAGAAATCCATTAAAAGAGTCAAGTAGAGAATAAAATCTACTATCTTTTATGATTTAAAAGGTTTTTCGTCACTTTTATCGTTGGGACTCAGCTTAATAAATAATCCACATCATCGAATCACCCCTGCACTACGGCCAATGATATTCTTTAGTATCACGACCACGAATTATCCATGCAGTACGGCTAAAGATAGACATGTTTTCATCAACGGTCCTAATCATGCCATAAAATAATTCATATTTGCACCCTTGGCCGAAGAGAATCCATAGCCATAATCATACCAAAAACTGTCCATTAATGCACTACGGTCCAATGATGACTTTTTCCACATTATTTGTAATATTACGGTCATGATTACACCGAATAATCCCTGGTCATAATCATACCAAGTCCATCTATGCACTACAGGCCACACATGACTTTCAATAAAATATAAGCATGAGGATGATGACAATGATATAGGAATTCAATAAAACAAGTTCAAGAATTAATTTATCTAGAAACTAATAACATCCAAATTGTCAACATGATACTGCTTTGTAGAGTAAAATTCAAGAATGTTCAGAAGAATATTTCCATGAAAAGATACTGAATGAAGTGCAAATATCAAGGATATTCCACTAATTTCATGGAGTATGAAAGTCAAAGTTTTAACCAACTGAGTATAATAGAGAATGGAATAACAAAAGAAATCACCATGCATGCGGTACTTCGCATAGACAGGTTATTCCAACAGAATAATAATTAACGGAATCAGGTCATGTGTAAAGCACAGACATGATGTTCCAATAGAATAATAGAGAACGAAATAATAACAGAAATCACCATGCATACGGTACTTCGCATAGACATGTTATTCCAACAGAATACCAATAAAGATGGAACCAGGTCCGCTGTAAAACGCACAGACATGATATTCCAATAGAATAATAATAAAGACGGAACCAGGTCCGGCGTAAAACGCACAGACAGGATATTCCAACAGAATAATAAAGACAGAATCAGGTCTGGCGTAAAACGCACAGACATGATATTCCAACAGAATAATAAAGACGGAATAATAGAAGAATGTCACCAAGTATAGGGTAGCCTGCATATACAGGTTATTCCAACAGAATAATAAAGAATGGAATAATAGAAATTCTCTTCATGAATAAAAAAGAAATAATACTCCATACGAGTACAACAAATAATATTCCCTACCTTAGATGAAATTGGATATAAAAGTAGTGAAGTTGCAGAATACTTTTCTTCTTTCTCTCTATAATAATTGCTCTATAGCTTTAGTGAATTGGTGAGAATTGAAGGAAGAATGAGCTCCTATTTATAGGAAAATATAGTTTCGATAATTGCACGTTTTGGGGCTCGAAAAATTACAGTACAATACCTTCCTCTTTTTCTTCATTTTTAATTTAGTCCTGCAAATATTATCAATCTTGCACGAACTCTCCTAATAGTAAATCATGTGAATCAATAGTACAATCATGTGAATAAATAGTATAATCCTGTGAAAAAATTAATTACAGTATAGTACCTTCAACTATACCTCCATATTTAACTTAGTCATGCAAGTATTATCAATTTTGCACCACCACCCCTAATAGTATAAGAATGTGAATCAATAGTACCCCGTGAATAATAACTCATGAATAGTAACTCGTGAATAGTAACTCGTGAATAGTACTCATACACGAAAATTACTCCGAAAGGAAGAATGAGCTTCTATTTATAGAAATATATATATATATATATATATATATATATATATATATATATATATATAGTTTCTTCAGATCCCCTCTTCTCCTCCTCCTCTGCACTCCCTCGCCCCATCCTCAGAAAAAAGAAATGGAAAAATCAGACTTGATAATTGGAGGTCTAAACCAATTTCAGATGAAAGTTGGAGAAACACATAAACAAGGTTAAAAAATTCAATATAATTTACTTATTGACACCCAATATCATAACAATTGCAGTTCATAAATAGACCAAGAAATCCAATCCCTTAAGTTTATATCAAAATAGTATCCAATCATTCACTTTAAACGTAAGGTAACAAGAAAAGATCAATCCCTATGCAAATCGAAAAAAGAAATCTCCCTACAGTTACGCAGAGAGCTACTGAGTGATCTTATCATGTAGCAATTGATAATAACGAACAATAGATGAAGAAGGGAGAGAAGATTACCGACGAAAGAAGAAGAGCAACAACGAAGGAGAAGAGCAACAACAATGAAGGAGAGATCGTAGGTTAAATTTGTATCGAGGATAAAAGACGAAATTTGTAATATTGAAGACATTATTTTTGTCTTAATTTTTTTTTCTCGCTCAGACATGCCTCTTGTTAGTTTTTATATTTTGTAATTTTTATGATGACAATATGCATAAGTATATAATTTATTAAATACGCTAAACTATTTTTTGGAATGGGTTGTTGAAAATAATTTATACTCAGTTTAGTATATGATGTTTCAATATGTTTATGATTGAAAATAATTTATACTCAATTTAGTATATAAACTTGATCCGAAAAATTAAAGTAGTAAGATAAGATATATGTGGAGAGTATTATGGTAAACACTTCGATACATGTCATATTCCTGGTCCATTTACCTTATTTTATCAAGAAAATGATATCGTCACTCAGTATACAATGCCTGGTACACCGTAGTAGAATAGTGTAGTTGAGAGGCAAAATCGTACTCTTATGTATACGGTATGTAGTATGTTATGCAATTCTAACTTACCTATATTTATGTGGATTGAAGCATTAAAAAAATTGTTCATATTTTAAATCGGGTTTGTAGCAAATCTGTCCCAAACACTCCTTATAAATTTGGAGGGTAAAATGCAAATTCGACCACTGAACTTTAGTGGGTTTTGGGTATTGAGCCATTTTCTTTTGGTTAACGCAAATTGAGCCCCTTTCTATTAAAAAATTTGGACTTCAAGCCCCAAAAAATATAATGCTACCCAGATTCGAACTCGAGACTTCCAATTTGAAACTTTAGTTCAATGACCACTCGACCACATGGGCCTAGCTACTATTATTTTGCAAGGATTAATATTTATAACTGAACAAATCATTTCCCCAAATTAAAACAGATCCCCTTTCCTTAGATCTGTTATGTACATACATAAATGTACATAACTAATTGCGTAATAACAATAATAATAATAATAATAATAATAATAATAATAATAATAACAGTCAAAATAATAATAATAATAGTACTAATAATAATAATAATAAAAATAACAGTAATAATAATAATAATAACAGTCATAATAATAATAATAGTACTAATAAAAATAATAATAATAATAATAATAATAATAATAATAATAATAATAACAGTCAAAATAATAATAATAATAGTACTAATAATAATAATAATAAAAATAACAGTAATAATAATAATAATAACAGTCATAATAATAATAATAGTACTAATAAAATAATAATATAATAATAATAATAATAATAATAATAATAATAATAATAACAATAAAAATAACAACAATAATATTAATAATAATAATAATAATAACAATAACAATCATAATAATAATAGTACTAATAATAATAATAACAATAACAATAACAATAATAATAATAATAACAATAACAGTAATAATAATAATAATAATAATAATAGTAATAATAATAATAATAACAATAACAGTAGTAATAATAATAATAGTAATAACAATAACAGTAATAATAATAATAATAATAATAATAATAATAATAATAATAATAATAATATAATAATAACAGTTCTAATAATAATAATGATAACAGTTCTAATAATAATATTGATAACAATAAGAATAATAATAAAAAACCTGTTAAGTTAAACACAATTAAAATTCCAAATAAATTGTAACTCATACCTGACTTAACATCAGAAAATTGAAGCCTTAGAAAGCAAGGAATTCTATAATGGTAGAACCATTCATCTTACATAAGACATTATAGAAAAGCCAACGATGTTTCATAATAATGAAGACAATTATGCAGGATTATTATTATTATTATTATTATTATTATTAGTACTATTATTATTATTATTATTATTATTATTATTATTAGTATTATTAGTACTATTATTATTATTATTATTACTGTTACTATTATTATTATTATTAGTACTATTATTATTATTATTATTATTATTATTAGTACTATTATTATTATTATTATTATTATTATTATTATTATTATTACTGTTATTGTTATTATTATTATTATGACTGTTATTATTATTATTATTATTATTATTATTATTATTATTATTATTATTATTATTATTATTATTATTATTATTATTATAACAGATCTAAGGAAAGGGGATTTGTTTTAATTTTGGGGAAATGATTTGTTCAGTTATAAATATTAATCCTTGCAAAATAATAACAGCTATGCCCGTGTAGTTAAGGCTGTAAAATGAGTAAACAGTTTGGGCTCGATTCGTACTCACTCGACTAAAAGTTTGATTCAAGCTCGACTCGAAATATAAATGAGTCAAATATGAGTACATTTTAAAGTTCGATAAATTACTCGAACCTCCTTAAATTATAATTTTCTATTGATATTCGGATCATATTCGTTGGAAAGTCCAAACTGCTCGGGCTCGATTCGGAATCGTGCTCGACTCGGTAGCTAAATGAGCCACAATCAAACCTTATTTTATACTCGATAAATTTTGTGAACCAAATCTGAGCAACTCAATACTCGGATCTACTCGATTCGTTTACACCCTTACATGTGGTTGAGTGGTCATTGGACTAAAGTTTCAAATTGGAAGTCTTGAGTTCGAATCTGGGCAGCAACATATTTTTTGGGATAAAGTTCAATATTCGCCACGTCAGCCCGTCCATATGTAAAATAAAATAAAAAAATGCCCATGTCAGATCTATCACGTGTGCCACGTAGGCGCCACATATGCAGGTCAACGCACATGTGGCGCATGGGGCTCGAAGTCCAAATTTTTTAATAGAAAGGGGCTCAATTTGCGTTGACAAAAAAAAATGACTCAATACCCAAAAACCACTAAAGTTCAGTGGTCGACTTTGCATTTTATCCTAGATTTTGACAGGTAGGAAACCTAGTTTAAAATACTTACGGGTGTGGGCTGTCTAGCTGAGGCTAAGATTTTTAATCCACAAATAAAGAAACTTGACTTTAAAACCATTAGTTTCCATTTCATTGGATATCCTGAATGATCTAAGGGTTTTCGATTTTACTCTCCCTCGCATACCACTAGAATTTTCGAGACTAGGCATGCATAATTTTTAGATAATGATGATTTAAGTGGGAGTGGTGAGCCTAGAAAATTTGATCTTAAAGAAAATAGGATTTATGTTTTTAATCCTATAATTCAAGAGGTTAAGGCTTTCCAAACTCCTATTGAGGCAAATGATGCCCTTGAGATAGCTGAGCCATCACCTAATGTTGAACCCCACATTATTGAAAATCATATTCCTGAAATTGTGCAACCTTTACGTAGGTCTGAAAGACCTAGAAAACCTATTATTTTTGATCATTTTATAACATATCTTAATGATATTAACTATTATTCAAGTAAAATTAATGATTCTATCTCATATAAAGAGGGCATTAGTGCTTAATCAACTCAATGGCTTGAAGTTATGATTGATGAGTTGAAATCAATGGAGCTTAATAACGATTAGAATCTTAAAGAATTACTAAAGGTGTTAAACATGTTGGTTGCAAGTGGGTCTATAAGACCAAGTTAGATCCTAAAGGAAACGTTGAAAGGTATAAACCTCGATCGGTTGCTAAGGGTTTCACTCAAAAGGAATGTGTGGATTATACTGAAACTTTATCTCCAGTATCCAAGAAAGATTCATTTAGAATAATCATGACTCTAGCAGCTCATTATGATTTAGAATTACATCAGATGGATGTTAAAACTGCATTCCGTAATGGTAACTTGCATGAGAATGTCTATATGTAACAACTAAAAGGTTCTCTGGTTAAAGGCAATGAACATATGGTATGTAGACTTAAGAAGTCCATCTATGGGTTAAAACATGCTTCTCGACAATGGTATCTTAAGTTTCACGAGGTGATGAGTAATTTTGATTTTAAGAAAAATATAATGGATCAATGCATATACTTGAAGGTCTGTGGGAGTAAATTTGTTATTCTTGTTTTGTATGTTGATAATATACTACTTGCAAGCAATAAGTTAGACATGTTATATTAGACCAAACGTTTCCTTTTTTGAAATTTTGATATGAAGGATCTCGGTGAAGCCTCTTATGTTATAGGTATTGAAATTCATAGAGACATGTCTCGCGGGATATTTGGATTGTCCCAAAGAGCTTATATTGACAAAATTCTTAATAAATACAACATGCAAAATTGCTCTCCTAATGTTGCCCCTGTTGTTAAGGGTGACAAATTTGGCTAATATTAATGTCCTAAGAATCAACTTGAACATGATTAAATGAATCTTATTCCATATGCTTCTGTGGTTGGGAGTCTTATGTACGCTCAAGTTTGTACACGTCCAGATATAGCGTATGCAACTGGCATGCTTGGACGTTACCAGTCAAATTCAGGTTTGGATAACTGTAAAGCAGCCAAAAAGGTTTTACGCTACTTACAAGGGTAATAAGGATTTTATGCTTATATTCAAAAAAATAGATTACCTTAAAGTTGTTGGTTATTCTAATTCTGATTTTGCTAAGTGTAAAGAAAAAAAGAAATCTATATCAGGGTACATCTTTATGCTTTCAGGAGGCCGTATTTCGTGGAGAAGTCATAAACAAGAGTTAACTACCACTTCCACAATGATGACATAATATGTGGCTTGTTATCATGCTAATTGTCACATCATATTATTGAGGAATCTTATTTCAAGACTTAGGATTGTAGATTCCATTTCAAGGCCATTGAATGTATTTTGTCATAATGATTTTGCTGTTAGTTTTTCCAACAACACTAGTTTGAGTGGTGCTGGACTGTATCTTGACATTAGGTACTTATTTGTCAGGGAAAGAGTTGAAGATAAAAGCGTTGTCATTAAGTATATTAGTACGCATGATATGTTAGTGAATCCACTTATGAAAGACTTACCACCCAAGCTCTTTTTAGAGCATGTTGTCGACATGCGTTTACCTGATAGTCTTAATTAGTGAGTTATTTTGATGTAAGACAACATTTTTGAGCTCGTTGTTTTGAACTTCACATTATGTTTATTGTTGATCGATTTTACAATCAATATATGTGTGCAAGTATACACGGTTAACAAGTAATAAAGTGATAAGAACGGGTATCGTACCCACGAGGAATCTTTATTCAACAAATCCCATCTACTAGTTTTTTATCAATTCAATTCTATATAAACAACCGAATTATGTGATTTTTTAAAACTAAAACTAAATTAAAGTAATTAAAACTATAGTTACACAAAAACTTGATTCAGATGAATAAGGTTTAAGACTACAATATTCCTAATTATGCAATATAAATCAATTTTCCAATTTTTCTAATTATTAAATACACTGTTCTTAACATGAATTTAAATTATTTATAAGCCCTTTTCCAAGTGATCAAATAAAAATATCTAATTCAATTAATTCTGCGATATTCCTATGCAAAATAAAAGAAATAAATTCATTAAACACCAATTCCCAATTGTTATATGCAGTGAAACGAGATATCTCTATTTAATTCACAACCCTAAATATTAATCCTATGCAAATAATTAAAAATACATGATATCACATTTAGATCTAACCCTAGATTTCATATCCTGAATTCATCTATTGTATCACGCTAATTGTTGGCCAGACAATTAATCAATAACCACAAAATATGACAGACGACTCAATTTGAATCAATAATTGGATTAATATAGACAATCAATTCATAAGTATAAAAGGTTCAATTGTAGCTCTAATTGGAAAATTAGTTCATACTAAAAATTAAAACCAAAAATCTCATTGAAAACATCATAATTAAATTACAATAGAAAATAAAAATAAAAACTTAGTAATTATATCCAATTTGAATTCCTTGTGTTCTCCCTCGAATTTCCCAGTCCAATCTCCAGTCTCTGTCTAAAATTATGTGTGTGTCTTTGTTAGAAGCTCTTTTTCCTTTTATACATGAAGTTCCCCCATCACAATTAGGCGTAGAGTATCCAAATCCTAATAGAAATTGACCCAATCAATAGAATTTTTGTCCACTTCCTGACTCCCAATACCCTAGCATTCAAATCCTTTACAAAACGAATGCCCCAACATTTAACTTCCACTTATTTATGAATCTGCCACTGCTCGCCCAAAATTGCCAGATTTGCCCTTTCAGTTACATTAACCTACAAATTAAATACATACTAAATAAATGAAATGTCCTAAATTACTTAAACAACAAACAAAATATTAAGTCTAAAAATACCTAATTCATGGGTATATTACCACTCATCAAATACCCATAAACTTAAAAAATTATTTGTCCTCAAGCAATGCAAACAACTAAAACAGAATGAATTCAACTAATTTATTACATGAAAAATCAACCCTAGCATGATTCAACACTGATAACCTTAAACAACCTCAAAGATCCTCAAACATAACTCAAATGAATGTTCAAAATCAAACACTAGTTAAACTTAAAGTCTCATCAATTCAATTTATCTCCAATTTAAAAAAGAGTCATTTTTTAATGGACGATAATATAAAATGTCATAATGTTCTCAAGTTTAAAAATATATTTTCACTATCACGCACCCACTACGAAACTAACAGTCATTATACGTAGGAACAAAACATGAAACAAAAATATATCTTTTAGGTTTACAAATAGAACTCTTCTTCGTAGAATGGATGGAGTACTAAATATGTCTCTATATTTGGTTCATATAAAATTAATGTGATTGTTTGAACATATTTGCAGCCTTACTGGGCCCAACACAAGGTTGGAACTAAATTATGTAAGCAATGCAGAGCTTGTTTGCTCTCTCCCAAGTGCTCCCTAGACCAACAATTTTGTACAAGTAATGTTTCAAGTGTATTAACTATTCCCTCCATTGTCTCATTTCCAATTTTTTAAACTCGCAAACCCAAAAAAGAAGTAATAACAGAACCCACTATTGTGATTGAGAACTATGTACTGCATGGAGGACTGGAGGAGTACCGAACTTGGTTTGCCAAATGATATAGTCCCTTCGTCCCATAATATATGACAATTTAGATAATTTAATTTTACCCAAATTATTTATTTTGTTATATAATTTAAGAGGATTAACTACAATCTTTCCGAAAATTGCCCCTCATTATAAATGTTACAGATGAGATAGAGAGAATGAGATAAGAATGATAATTATGAGAATTTATGGGTATTATAAACAATTGATATTAAATTTAATGTTATACACTCATTTTATTAATTATTGTGCACAACTCTAAAACTTCATATATTATGAGATGGAGGTGGATGAAGTATTTTTTGTGTGGAAACAACTGTGCTAACAAGCTAGTGGTTTGGAAGATTTTTTCCTTCAAAAAGCCTATTCTACCTTGAACTTTCTGGAGTTCAATGCTTGTAATTAATTTTGGAGCAACCATTTTAATATATACCCATAATTATTATTTAGCTTATTACAAGAAAATCATGATTGTAAACAAATTTTAACAAACAAGATTTGGGTAGGGGCTGCGCGAACGCAAGCCCCTCGTCACAAATTATGATGTAGGCTCCACCACTTGGGTACACCTTTGGCGAGCACCCCTACAGAGTGCAATGGAGGTCACTAACCTAGGCCATAGACCTTCTTGATCACCCAGTGACCCCATCCAGGTAAGTATGTTTTCGTGTTAATAGTATATCCTTATTTATAGACTTGTCACTTGTCCGGTCGCTTATGTTTTCAGGACAGTTGATGTGGGACGTAGCGTATGAAATTATTTACACCATATGGCCTAGATGCTAAGACCTTGAAAATATTTGTGTTGCCCATAAAGATCATATATACCCAAAAAGAGTTATTGGAAGTTTCATGAAAGTAATAAGAGGAAATTCACAATATATCCCAAACTCGGGACACCGAATTTGTGTAAGATTTATGAATTTATTTTAGCAGCTAAAACTTTCATAGCCCTTCTTGGCTTTATTGAATTGACAAATAAGGTTGAACATAATTTTTCAAAGGGCTTTAAATGCCATACAAGAATTGGAAATCATTATTTTCCTTCTTGAATCTACTTAAAATAGACAAGTTACTCATCCAATTCATTTTCCATGCTTTATTTGGATTTGGAGGACTAATTTGTACATGTAACTTATGTTTACTAACTAGGTTTTTTTACACATGTCAAAATATTTTTCCCTAAATAGTGTTTCTGATTTTCTGCTAGGATAAAATTGAAAAAAGAAGTTGCATCAATGTTTTGCTTTTGTAAATTCGGTTTGAATGTGTTTTTAATAAATTATCATTGTGTACCGCATAACCTATAATTTAAAGCTAGGCAGGTTCTACATTCAGACTGACTAGTAAACATGACGAAAATTACCAATTTGTTCTAGATATTTTCCTTACTTTTGAGAGGAGGTATCCAGATTTTAACTTATATTTTGAAAAAAAATGGAAATAGAATATTCAGAAATTAAGGTTGAAATAGTTGCAAAAGAGTGGAAAAGTTCGTTCTTGAAGGAGAGGATCGAGACTCGCAAAAACTACAAAAACATTTGGACCATTTCTCAATTTGTGCGTGTCATCCTTGCGCAGGGGCCATGCTAATCTTCTCTGTATCATTCCAATTTTATCGGATGTCCCCGAAGGGACAAATTCAAACTTTCTCTATATTGTCATATAAAGCCCGGAATTCTTGGTATTTTATTTAATATGGGATTGTTAACCATTTTCCCCCCTCCTCTTTTGGCACACTGGAGGCCAACAAGCCTAATTACTAAGAAATTAAGTTATGTAGTTTTTAGAATGCATGCCACTAATTGGCTAAACCAAAACCTCCATCTTGATGTAATCAGAATATATACTACTCTCTCAGTTTTAAAAAAGAGTCATTTTTTAATGGACGATAATATAAAATGTCATAATGTTCTCAAGTTTAAAAATATAATTTCGCTATCATGCACCTACTACGAAACTAACAGTCATTATACGTAGGAAAAAACATGAAAGAAAATATATCTTTAGGTTTACAAATAGAAATCTTCTTCATAGAACGGAGGGGGAGTACTAAATATGTCTCTATATTTGGTTCATACAAAATTAATGTGATTGTTTAAACATATTTGCAGCCTTACTGGCCCCAACACAAGGTTTGCAATAAATTATGTAAGCAATGCAGAGCTTGTTTGCTCCCCCACAGTTCTGTACCAGTAATGCTTCAAGTGTATTAACTATTCCCTCCATTGTCTCATTGCCAATTTGTTAAACTCCAAAACCAAAAAAGAAGTAATAACAGAACCCACTATTGTGATTGAGAACTATGTACTGCATGGAGGACTGGAGGAGTACCGAACTTGGTTTGCCAAATGATATACTCCCTCCGTCCCATAACATATGACAATTTAGATAATTTTATTTTATCCAAATTATTTTTTTTATATACTTTAAGAGGATTAACTACAATCTTTTCGAAAATGCCCCTCATTATAAATGTTACAGATGAGGTAGAGAGAATGCGATAAGAATGATAATTATGAGAATTTAAGGGTATTATAAATAATTGATATTAAATTTAATGTTATACACTCATTTTATTAATTATTGTGCACAACTCTAAAACTTGATATATTATGAGATGGAGGTGGATGGAGTATTTTGTGTGTGGAAACAACTGTGCTAACAAGCTAGTGGTTTGGAAGGTTTTTTCCTTCGAAAAGCCTATTCTACCATTAACTTTCTGGAGTTGCATGCTTGTAATTAATTTTGGAACAACAATTTTAATATATACTCATAATTATTATTTAGCTCATTACAAGAAAATCATGATTGTAAACAAATTTTAACAAACAAGATTTGGGTAGGGGCTGCGCGAACGCAAGCCCCCTCGTCATAAATTAGGATGTAGGCTCCACCACTTGGGTAGACCATAGTCGAGCGCCCCTACAGAGTGCAATGTAGGTCACTAACCTAGGCCATCGACCTTCTTGATCACCCATTGACCCCATCCAGGTAAGTATGTTTTCGTGTTAATAGTATATCCTTATTTATAGGCTTGTCACTTGTCCGATCGCTTATGTTTTCTGGACAGTTGATGTGGGACGTGGCGTATGAAATTATTCACACCGTATGGGCCTAGATGCTAAAACCTTGAAAATATTTGTGTTGCCCAAAAAGATTATACACAAAAAGTGTTATTGGAAGTTTCATGAAACTAATAAGAGGATATTCACAATATATCCCAAACTCGGGACACAGAATTTGTGTAAGATTTATGAATTTATTTTAGCAGCTAAAACTTTCATAGCCCTTTTTGGCTTTATTGAATTGACAAATAAGGGTGAACATAATTTTTCCAAGGGCTTTAAAATAGACAAGTTACTCATCCAAATCATTTTCCATGCTTTATTTGGATTTGGAGGACTAATTTGTACGTGCAACTTATATTTACTAACTAGGTTTTTTTCACATGTCATAATTTTTTACTAAATATTGTTTGTGATTTTCTACTAGGATAAAATTGAAAAAAGAATTTGCATCAACGTTTTGCTTCTGTAAATTTGTTTTGAATGTGTTTTTAATAAATATCATTTTGTACTGCATAACCTATAATTTAAAGTTAGGCAGGTTCTACTTTCAGACTGACTAGTAAACCTGAAGAAAATTACCAATTTGTTCTAGATATTTTCCTTACTTTTGAGAGGAGGTATCCAGATTTTAACTTATATTTCGAAAAAAAAATGGGAATAGAATACTCAGAAATTAAGGTTGAAATAGTTACAAAAGAGCAAGTAAGTTTGTTCTTGAAGGCGAGGATCGAGACTCGCAAAAACTACAAAAAATTTGGACCATTTCTCGATTTGTGCCTGTCATCCTTGTGCAGGGGCCATGCTAATCTTCTCTGTATCGTTCCAATTTTATCGGATGTCCCCGAAGGGACAAATTCAAACTTGCTCTGTATTGTCATAAAAAGGCCGGAATTCTTAATATTTTATTTAATGTGGGATTGTTCCAAAAGCTCAAAATAACATTACTAACCATTTTTTCTCCCTCCTCTTTTGGCACACTGGAGGCCAACAAGCCTAATTACTAAGAAATTAAGTTATGTAGTTTTTAGAATGCATGCCACTAATTGGCTAAACCAAAACCTCCATCTTGATGTAATCAGAATATATACTACTCTCTTAGTTTTAAAAAAGTCATTTTTTAATGGACGATAATATAAAATGTCATAATGTTCTCAAGTTTAAAAATATAATTTCACTATCACGCGTCTACTACGAAACTAACAGTCATTATACGTAGGAACAAAACATGAAAGAAAAATATATCTTTTAGGTTTTCGAATAGAACTCTTCTTCGTAGAACGGAAGGAGTACTAAATATGTCTCTATATTTGGTTCATATAAAGTTAATGTGATTGCTTGAACATATTTGCATGCCTTACTGGCCCCAGCACAAGGTTGGCAATAAATTATGTAAGCAATGCATAGCTTGTTTGCTCTCTCCCAAGTGCTTCCTAGCCCCACAATTCTGTACAAGTAATGCTGCAAGTGTATTAACTATTCCCTCGACTGTCTCATTGCCAATTTTTAAACTCCCAAACCCAAAAAAGAAGTAATAACATAACCCACTACTGTGATTGAGAACTATGTACTGCATGGAGGACTGGATGAGTACCGAACTTGGTTTGCCAAATGATATACTCCCTCCGTCACATAATATATGACAATTTAGATAATTTTATTTTACCCAAATTATTTGTTTTTTATATACTTTAAGAGGATTAACTACAATCTTTCCGAAAATGCCCCTCATTATAAATGTTACAGATGAGATAGAGAGAATGAGATGAGAATGATACTTATGAGAATTCAAGGGTATTATAAACAATTGATATTAAATTTAATGTTATACACTCATTTTATTAATTATTGTGCACAACTCTAAAACTTCATATATTATGAGATGAGGTGGAGGGTGTATTTTTTGTGTGGAAAGAACTGTGCTAACAAGCTAGTGGTTTGGAAGGTTTTTTCCTTCGAAAAGCCTAATCTACCTTGAACATTCTAGAACTGCATGCTTGTAATTAATTTTGGAACAACCATTTTAATATATACCGATAATTATTATTTAGCTTATTACAAGAAAATCATGATTGTAAACAAATTTTAACAAACAAGATTTGGGTAGGGGCTGCTCTAATGCACGCCCCTCGTCACAAATTATGATGTAGGCTCCACCACTTGGGTAGACCTTAGGCGAGCGCCCCTACAGAGTGCAATGGAGCTCACTAACCTAGGCCATGGACCTTCTTGATCACCCATTGACCCCATCCAGGTAAGTATGTGTAAGACCCCAACTTATTAATAAATGAAATTTAATTCCTCTATTTATTATTTTGAAATAGTAAGGGTTGATTTGATTAATGTGGTTAGTTGTGGGTAAAATGCGCAAATATTTTAAATAAGCAAGTGGTTATAAAATACTCATTGTTGTCGGAGAATATTCATTTGGTCGTGGAATATTTTCACTGTCGGGGAATATTCGTACGACGACGCAGCCTTGTGTGGGCCCCATAACGGAAAGCGATTGGATGAAGAAAATGACAAGTATAAGTTGTTTATAAATAACAGCGCAATTGTTACCGTTAATACTGTTGGAATACCCGGTGGTTAAAACACAGTAATACGCATTGTTGCACAGTAGCACACGGTATTGCACCAATTATTGATTCTTACAGTAAGAAGACACTACTCAATATTGTTACAGTAATTACTGTTCAATATTTTATTTTTGATTCAATAATTGATGCGTTGATATTTTATATTATTGTTGTTTTAATAATTGTCCATTGCGCAGTATTTTCCATTATCAAAGCAATAATTCATATTATTTGAATAATATTATTAGAAAACATTATTGGCAATGTCTAGAAAGTTCTGTCTAAGGAGAGGTTTGGTTCACCTAATTGCGCGACAGTAAGGAGAAATTCTTATTGGAAAGCCCCTTCTTTCCTGGGAACGGCCATGGTTGCCAGTACTGTGATTTTATAATATTATTTGTGAATAATTAATTATTGATTTATATGATAAGAAAAATATTCATTTTATGTGGATATAGATGGAGAAAATTTTTAAAGTGACAATTGTTTAAAATTGATATTTTAACTTTTCTGATAAAATAATATTTTATTATATTAATAATGATGATATTTTTACAATGAATATGGGATATATGAGTATATGATGAGGCAGAGTATTTTTGTTGCATTAAATGATTAACACATGTTTTGTGTGTATGTGGACCCCATTTCTTGACTGAAATTTTATTATAGCCTGTAAAATCGTTCTTTTGTGGATTTCGTTAAATTTCTGTTTGGAATTTGGAAAAACTTTCTTCTGTAAAGTTGTAGAGAATTAAATTTCCTATAAAAAGTCGCATGATTTGAATTTTCTGACAAAATGGCTATTTATTGTGAATTATTGAAGTTTCGGTATATCGGGTGTGAATTAATTTTTGTAGTTTAAATGATTTTTGTTAGAAAAACGTTTTTTGTACTTTGGTGGCCCTCACTTGCACATGTTAATGGCTGAATTCAAGTATCTAGAGGTGGGCTTGAATATTTTGTAATTATATTAATATTATATTAAATTTTCTACTTTGGTGTTCTAAGCAATTTCCTATAAATAGGGTGCTTAGGTTAGAAGTTAAAAATTACACCAAAAACTGAAATCCTTCTCTCTCTTTCTCTCTCGATATATTGAGCGTATTTTTGTGAGTATTTTAAGTACTTTGAGTATTGCTATACGGTGCAAGTTCTTTCAGCACTATATCTAGTCAGAAGTACTATCCTTTTGAGGTAAGGAGATGTTATTTTCTTCGTAAGTGATATTATTTCTTCAATATCATTATGTCCGAAATATTGGTTGGAACTTTTTATCAAATTTGAAACTTTTTCATGTCGGGGTTATTATTCATGAGTTACTATTTACGAGTACTATTCACGATGCATGATGATTTTTTTGTGAAATTTCTATCTTTTAGTGTAGGAGTTACTATTCACGTATACGACACTATTCATGAATACGACACTATTCACAGAAAAATTAAATTTTCTTTTCTGTGTCCAAGATTGTCTGTTATGATTCCTATCTTTGATTGGATCTATGTTTTGTTCATTCTTGAATTTTACTCCACTCTGGTTATTTATGAAGTATTTTTGAACTTGGATTGTTTAAAGTACGAATCCTTAATATTTGTTCTTTTATTTCACTGGATTCGTTTTTTTTAAAATATTTTTCATCATCCTCAGTCCTAAATGATGATATTACTGAATATCTTTGGCATGTAGTGCAAAGATGAATGATTTTCTGATGAATATCTTTGGTCCGTAGTGCAAAGATAAACAGGTGTTTAGATGAACATGACCAACTAATGAATATCTTTGGCCCGTAGTGCAAAGATGAACAGGTGTTGAGATGAACATGACCAACAGATGAATATCTTTGGCCTGTAGTGCAAAGATGACTATTTGATTTATGATGTATATTGATTGATGTTACAAGGATAAAATATCGATGATGAACTTTTAAATTCATAGATGATAGTAGATTTCATTCTCTACTTAACTCTTCTAATGAATTGTTATTTCCGCTGCAGTTGTTGATCTAAAACTTGTTGTCTATTGTATTCTAACAGATTTTTCACTGTTGAAGACTAAGGATAATTTGTTGTACATTATCTTAGTCATAATATTCTTTATTGGGCTAGTTGAGCTCACCCCTTTCCTTTTTGTTCCATTTTTCTTCTCAAAAGACGAGAATATAGCGGGAACTAGTCGGGGTGTGGAGTAATAGTTCAAGACAGTTGTTTTAGTAGTCCTCACTATTTTGTAAATTAGTGTATCAATAATTATAATGAGGACTTATTTGAGTGTGGATATTGTCTAGAAGACAATATTTGTATTTAAACTCACAGTTTATGTGTTGTCGTATTTTGCACAACAATTGTATTAATGAAGTTTTAGTTGTTTCTGTACCATGTATTTGGCAACTCATAATGGGTGATGTATACCTATTTTGGGGGCGTCACAGTTGGTATCAGAGCTTAGGGATATGGCCTCTGGCGGAGATCGGGGAATAGAACTAGGAGGGGGGAGACGAGTAAATC
>JAINUV010000114.1:0-47500 GCA_020205505.1 Panax japonicus | reverse complement strand
AACAAATAATAGAAATTCAAGCTTCAACGGAAGATCAACACATGATGACTTTAGTATAAAAACAGCTATTTTTTTCAAGCTTCTAGAAGCCTAGTTGTTTATCTGATTGTTCCCCCTCAACAGATATAATAATATGATGTTAGAATATAGGATCACACACAATCACACAAACGATAGAGAATTAAGAAGAACACAAGAGATTTACGTAATTCCCCAATTTGGGTTCTCCACAGGCGGCTTATTGTTTATTGATGATTCATTAGTTACATAGGGCTTTACAATAGATATATACCTACTAATCATATTCCAACCCTACTTCACATTATGGTCAATTACCCATAATGATCTTTCCAATTAACAACCCAGAAAAACTCTG
This sequence comes from Panax japonicus, assembly GCA_020205505.1. Classification (NCBI taxonomy): domain Eukaryota; kingdom Viridiplantae; phylum Streptophyta; class Magnoliopsida; order Apiales; family Araliaceae; genus Panax; species Panax japonicus. Next base: position 47,124 of record JAINUV010000114.1, on the reverse strand, counting down.
CTCAACCGACAAGGAATAGGTAATAACATAATTGGAAACCAAGGACAACCTCCACTAACAAAAACCTATAATTTGAGTACTCAAGAAAATGGAAAGAAAAGCTAGAAGATAAGATAAATCAAACTAAACATTCCCAAGAGTTCTCTTTCTTCATCAAATGGTGGTAATGAGGAAATCCCCAAATTGGTCTTTCAAATCACAGTGGGATATACTTAAATAATTTGAATCATTGCAAAAATTATATATATGTACTCTCTTGTTTTGAACATTAGATCATTTTCATATTTTATCATATAAATCTCTTTAAGACATTTTATCAAACATGCTATGTGCATGACATACATTCCTAGATTTCATAAGATTTTAAATATGGTTCTAACCAAAATTTCCATCCTTAAAACCTGTATAACACTTAATTCATAATATCCCAACCAAGCACAACAATTTCAAAACAATAATCATTATGTATGCTTTCAATTTCTATGAACTTAACCAATTTCATGGCTTAACTCTTTATTCTGCTGAAATTTAATCTCAGTGATAATGATTCAGTCCATTCTTTACGCCAATTGTAGCTTCCCACTCACTTGTAATTCCAGATTCTTTACACAACCTCTTCTCTTAACCGAACCAAGCAATTTTTAAAAATTTATGGCTTAGGTTTGTTTCAGATGGAGTAATTCTTAACACAACCTCTTTTCTTCCCACTACTACAAAATAATAAAAAGACGACACTTAAAAGATGATGTTTTTATAAAAAAAGTTGTGTTTTTTTACAACATTTTTTAACAAAACGTTATAGATACATATGAAAAAATGTTATGTATTTATAAGAGTAATTTTTGATTTTAAATAGATAAAAAGTTTTAAAAAAAACGTTATCTATGTAAAAAAACACGGAGTAAAAAAATGAGAAAGTGTAAATTTGAAATTCAAACAAAAGCGGAAGTAAAATTTGCCTAGATTTTATAACACACTCCCTCTAGCGAGCCAAGAGCTCTGTGAAGTCAAACCCCCCTTTTTTCTCTATTGAGACCAACAAAATCTGGTCTCTTAATCTCTCTCCTTTCTGCAATCATGGCGGATACAATTTCTATGGAGGACATCCGAGCCACAGCTGGTAGCCTCGGAATTGACCTCTCCAGCGTCGATTGGGACTCAATTCACCTTCCTCCTGGTGAAGATTTTGGCATAAAAAGGTATCATTTTTTTAATCTTTATTTTACTGAACCAGAACCCTAGATTGCTTGAAATAAATCGTTTGTGTATTGAAGTTTTTATTCTGTTTTTGAATGAAGTGACGATGAGGATCTTTATGAAGAGGATTCTTTGGAATTGGAAGGCGGATTTGGTAACATAATTGTTGTGGATAACTTACCGGTTGTTCCGAAAGAGAAATTTGAGAAATTGGAAGGAGTGGTTCGTAAGATTTACAGCCAAATTGGTGTGATTAAAGAGGATGGGCTATGGATGCCTGTTGATCCTTCCACTCAGAAAACCCTTGGTTACTGCTTCATTGAGTATTAACACTCATCAGGTACACTTTTATCCTATTCTCTAGAGTCTAAATTTGCTTTATTTAGGGTAATAATGCCACAAGATTGGATTTCACATATAAGTTCTATTGTTTAATGTAGAGATTAATATATTGTTTTTGAATTCTGATGCATATTATGGAGACTTGTGGTATATTTTTCAATCTGGATACTTTTTGTTGTTTGCAGCTCAGCTTTTATTGAAAAGATGAGTTCCTTCTCAATTACACGGAAGAAGACACCCTTCAGAAGCACAGGGAAGAGGAACTTAAAGAAGGTTGGGGGATACTGAAATCTTTGGGATAAATAACGTTTTGGTCACTGTACTGGGGTCCGGTTTTCATTCTGGTAATCGAAACTTTTTTTTCTTACAATTGAATTACTGTACTCTCACATATTACAAAATGGTAATTAATTTTACTTTCCGTCCAAATATCAGACGGAAATCGTGATTGTGCAGCTCACGTGATGAGTTATGCTAATGTGTACAATTCAGTTGCGTGTGTATATCATGTGCTTGGCACATGCTCAATATTACACAGAGTTACGACTTTAATCATATTTGGGAAATAAATTAGGGCTTGAGCGATTCTCTCAGCAAAATCGATTCTCCTCTCACTTTGTTCGATTGATTCTTTCCCTCCTCACTTCTTGAGTCAAAATCGATTATGCCGCTCTTTGTTGTGTATGCGATTGATTATTCATCATGATTTCTCATCTGGAGTTTTTGTTTATGGAGATGACCAGATGAGATATCTTCTATCTCATCAAATCAATGGCAAAGCCTCTCTTTCGATGCAATGTTACTGTAGAATAAGCGCACGGTGTGGGAAGCTGGAAGGTTGGAAACCTCTCATCCGGGTAGGAGATTTGTAGGATGCAGTAGATACACGGTATGAATTGTTAATAATTGTATAATTTGCTTAATGTGAATGTGACTTAATGTTTTTTTTTAAATATTTGTATATCTATGTTGTCACACAGGATAATGTATAATTAGCTTAATATTAATGGGGAGTTAATTTCTTGTTAAATTACTGATATATATATATATATATATATATATATATATATATATATATATATATTATATATTGCAGGATAATAATGCTTATTGTGGATTCTTTAAATGGTATGATGCCCCTTTTACCACAAGATCAAAGGAGGTTATTGATCGATTAAGAAATGAACTTCACAAAATTGATAGAAGGTTTAACATTCCAGTTGGGCATGAGGTGGAAATCAAGGAATTGGAGAGGGAAGTAATACACTGAAGACTTCAATTAACAAAGTTGCAGCTAGAGAGAAAAAATTAATCTTGTTGCTTGTCATATCTTGGGTTTTATGCTTTCTCATCATGTATATGAAGTGAATTGGGATGATTTAGATGAACCACAATGGATTGATTTTGGTATGCAGTTGAATGTAATGGTGACAATCTAGAATTATTATGTAATGGATCCCTTTTAAATGCTATGTAATGATTTGATTTTATAATTAGAATGTAATGGATTGATTTTTGAATTATTATGTAATGGATTCATCCCTTTTGGTAGCTGAATGTAATGGACCTCTAGTTGGTAACTCTGTGTTTAATGATGCTTTGTTATGTTTATGAATTGTAATAAGGTTTATTGAGGCCTAACTGCAAAGACAGGGCATTAAGACAACATTGTGTTAGTGCTATGTTAGTGGAGCCATATGAGACAATTTCCAAAACAGGGACATAACTGCATCAACATTACTGCAAAAAGACAGAGACATAATACTGCAACAATACAAAAACAGGGCATCAAGACAAAGACAGAGCACATGCAACCATAATATATAATAAGCAACAATATTAATTTTCCTGGATTAATTTTCCTGCATTAATGGCCATAATATAATAAGCAACCATAATATGCAACTATAATCTGCATATATAATAAGCAACCATAATATGCAACCATAATATATAATGGCCATTTAAGGCTTCTGCATTAATTTTCCTAGAGTTCACAAACTTACACAACAAAACCCAATAGTGTTCCAAAAATATACCATATATCATATTCATACCAACTGTTTAAACCGTATACAAAATGGTTCATCTAAGCCTTTCATACCACATCCATTCCCAAAAACAAAATAAACACCATTAGTTGCAGTTTCCTACCCACCCACATTAAACAACATAAACATAAACTGAAACAACATTAAACACATTCCCCTATTATTTAGTCTCCTTCCTCCTTGGGTTCATGACAACATTAGTTGCAGTTGATTGTTGACTGCTACCTATTTCAGCTCTTCTTTTTGCAGCAGCTTCAGTCAAAGCACTAACACCTATTGTAGCTCTGTTTCTGCTCATAAAAGTTCGCATGCCAGTTGAAGTCAATGTTGATGATGAAGGCACTGCCTGGACTGGTACACTTACTGTTGAAGGTGTGTTGGTTGTTGGTGGGTCTTGAGAATTGTCCATCTAAAAAAGACAAAATGAATTATCAAATACATGAACACTGTGTAAAATAAATGATTTTATTAGTTCACACTTACAAGAATGTAGCCTAGGTTGCCTGACTGAAACATTATGTTCCCATTTGGAAGCACAAAAGTCCCAAATCCAACAGGAGGTTGGCCTTTCTTTCTTCTTATTGACAGCTTCACTCTTTGTATCCCACTTTTACTCCCTTTGGCCTTCCTTTTTCCCTTCCCATTATCACCTTTAGTATTCTTTGCCTTTCCTTCATCCTTGTTTACCTGACAAATAAATATAACAATCATACACAACAAAAATGCTAATTCATTATGAGTCACCTTTATTAAACTGTGGTGCTTACCCTTTGTGATCCAGTGCCTTCAGTTTGTTGAAACTCATTTGAAGCTTCATTGGTAGTGAATTGGAGTTGGGACATGTACTTTTATTGTGACCTGGTTGTCTACATTTGGTACAATGCCTTATTCTTTCCCTTCTTGTAATTCTTCCTGGGTTCTTTTCACTTTCCCATTGTTCTCTCCTCCTTAGTCTTTGAGGCCTTCCTCTAAACTTCCTTGTGATTGGTGGTGGCAACATTTTTTCATATGGTGTCTCCTCCTAGAAATTATATATGGCTCTAAGAGATGATTGTAACACTTCATATATGTTTCCCTCTTAAGCAAATGACTAACATAATTTTCAACTGTCTCCCTCATGAAATTGATAGCACTAATAACATGACAACAGGGCATCACAGTTAGCTGAAACACCCTACATGTGCAAGTTTGACCTGCAAGATCAACCACAAATGCATCCCCATGACACTTTACCTACAATGCTTCAGTATGTAGTATGAGACATAAATTCATCATATTGTGATAAGTGTATTATCAAGGAATAGCTGCTTACCTGAAACTTTTTATCCTTGGCCCATAATGTTTCACATGCAGCTGCATTTTCAATTTGAACATCAATTTTTTCCTAATCCTAGGACATATAACTGCTTCACACTTAAGCATTTCATCCCTCTTTTTGTTGAGTCTAACCATCACTTTACTCCTTATGTCCTCTAGCATGTTAATGAAGCCATACATCTAGATTTTATAATCCATGCATTGAAGGTCTCACTCATGTTGTTCTCTACATTGTTTGCCTTTGAGTGTGTTTGGAAATGTGCTTTGCTCCACAAAGAGGGGTCTTCCTCAAGCAACTTGTAATGGGCTTCCTTTGATAACCTTTTGATCTCATTCATATCTTCTTTGAATGGCACAATATAGGTGGCCATAGATGCTTCCCAGAATGCAAACTGCAAGGCTTGAGTAGGGAATCTCTTCCTCCAGTTTGCATAAATATGCCTGGCACAATTCCTATGCTCAACATAAGGAAGTATATCCTTAACTGCTGGAACCAAACCCTACAACCACAAACAAGAAAATAAAGCAGTCTATTACACATGTTTGATAATAAAATAAGACATAAAATTAATGTACAACAAAATAATAATAAGACAATTAATTACCTTTTGTTGGTCACTTATAATGGTCCAACCAACTCCATCATTGCCTTCGAAGTCTCCCAATAACAGCTCCAGAAACCATCCCCAACTATCCCTATTTTCACTCTCTACTATGGCCCATGCTATTGGGTACATTTGATTATTACCATCTCTCCCAACAGCAGACAACAATTGCCCCCAAACACAGTCTTCAAAAAACAACCATCTAAGCCTATGATAGGCCTACACCCTTCAATCCACCCCCTCTTTAGTTCTTCAAAGCATACATAAAATCTCTGAAAGTGAGGCTTATTTTTTGGATTGTCTCTTCTAACCTTAATATCCACTGTGTTTCTTTTGTTGCTCTTTATTAAGTGAGCCCCATAATCCCACACTTTGTCATAGTGTTTCTTTAATAATTCCCCAACATTTTTCAATGCCATTTCCCTTACCCTGTAACACTTGGTCAAAGACACATTTACCTTTAATTTTCTGGCAATTTCATCTTGAATTTCAAGTAACTTCCAATCTGGTTTCTTTCTAATCATGTCCCCATAAAAGTTTGCAAGCCATTGAGTTTTGAGACATTTGTTTTGTAGTGCCCTTGTGCAAGTATGATCATTGTTAATTTTTTTTATTTGCAAAGTTTCAGAGCCTCCAGTGGTGCTAACCCACATGTTCCATGGACATCCAGGCTGGCACACAACCTGAAATCTCTTCCCAGCATTAATTTTGAATCTAACTGACCTTCCCTTCCCAATCCCATAATTTCTAACAGCTTCTTTCATCTACTCTTTAGAACTGAATTTTAGACCAACACTAAACTTAATATGTTTTCTTTTTGTTTTAGGGTCAAAATGTATAATTGCAAACTTAGGTTTTACATTCTTTTTTCTCCCCTTATACTATCTCTTCCATTTCCTCCTGCTCCTCCTCACTACTATCCTCATTTGGGGAATAGTGCTTGTCACTATCCTCAGCATCACTGTCCCACTGTCCATCAGTGCATTCACTGTCATCATCCCCAGTATAATCATCATCTTCGCTGTTTTGAACAATTACATCTTTTAGTTCATGTGGAGGTCTATGTTCATTTTCAGCTACTTGTTCTTGTTGAATTGGAGTTTGGTTTACATTTTCAGTTGTTTCAGCTTCATGTTCACTATCATTTTCACTCTCATTTAAATCACCTAAATATTCTAATGTATTACCCTCCCCATTCTTTTTCACCTCTCTTCTATATTCCCTTGACTTCTTTCTAGCGTCAATATACTCCTCATCAGTACTTAACCCATCAGATTCATGGTAATCACTGTCATCAAATGACAAATCTAAATACCCTTCATCATTAGCCCCTTCATTATTCTCCCCATCAACATTACCCTCTGCATTATACTCTGGAATATTATCCCCATGATAAACATATAAATCAACAGAATCATAACCCATGCAGGTTGCCTGCAATGCCCTAATACTTTCATCATCATGCAATTTTCTAAGTCCATGTGCCATTGGAACCCCATTTTCTTTATAGTAAACTACAGAGTTCTTATGATAAGAAAAATGTTCAGACATAGAAGCTATCATTTGGGGACAAAGATAATCAAGATCCAATTTTGTTGTTTTTGTAAAACCACCTTCATACTCATATATTGGCACATACTTAAACTTTCCACCATAATGTACATTTAATATCAACAAAGACATCATGTGATAATGAAATTCATATTGTCAAAAAAATGAAACTTATAAATAGAAAGAGACTTTACTGCTAACATATGACAAATAAAAACTGTAAACTTTATATCAGAGGCAGATAATGGGAGACAAATAAATATTTAAACTTTAAACTAATATGCATGTTAGAGATCACAAATAATGGGGGACAAAACCTAGAATATGTTGTACAAATTAGATATAATGGGATACAAGGGCCATGACAGACATCTTTTTCTACTCACTAATACGCATGTAAGAGATGCCTAGGGCCACCATCAGTAAACAAAACAAACCAAGGTCCACCACCATCAGCAGACGCAGACACACCTAGGGCCACCATAATAAAATACAACCATCTAAATTTTGTACAAGAAAACAACAAAATAGGACCACATCAGGACCACAACTTGAGTAAAAAACATGGAATGGAGGGAATTTGACCCAATTACATCCATTAAATTTCAAAAAATCAAAAACCCCTCTTTTAATTTAACCCTAGAACTGAGATGAGAAGAAATTGAGACTCGATATTACTTATCTATAGAGTACTTAACGTTTTTCTTCAACCGATCTCGCTAATATTTGATAAATTTCACAAGGATCAGACGAAATCGCATACCCCCTTGGCCTCGACTGTTTTTGCTCTGAAGTGTTATTCGAAAAATTGAAATGGAGAGATAAAGTCGTAACTGTGTAATATTGAGCATGTGCCAAGCACATGATATACACATGGCAAATGAATTGTACACATTAGCAAAAAACATCACGTGAACTGCACACTCACGATTTCCGTCTGATTTTTGGACGAAAAGTAAAATTAATGACCATTTTGTAATATGTGAGAGTACAATAATTCAATTGTATGAAAAAAAGTTTCGGTTACCAGAATGAAAACCGGACCCCAGTACAGTAATCAAAACGTTATTTCTCCTTAAAATCTTTTAAGGGGGTGTATTCAATTAAGATTTTTAAAGACTTTTAAAGACTTTAAAAGTTTAGTTGTATTCAATTAAGACATTTAAAGAGTTTATAAAAGTTTAGTGGTATTCAATTATAACTTTTTTAATGTCTTTAAAAGTTAGGTGGTATTGAATTAAGATTTTTGCAAAGTCTATAAAAGTATTTTGGTATTCAAAAAGTCATAGATTTTAAAGATTTCTATCAAATGGTAGAGTTTGACAGACTTTAGAAGAAGAATTATAACTATCTACTCATATACAAAGTCTTACCTCATATCTAAAGATTTCTAAAGACTTTCAAATAAACACAAAGGTGGATAAAACTAGTTATTAATTAGACTTTGTCTTTTATTGGGTCAAATTAGTTATTTATTTTATATGGGCTAATAAATATTAATATGTGATGGATAAATATTGATAAAATTTGGACCATAAAAATAATTGAATTTATTATAATTTTATTATAAGAGAATTAACAAGATATATTAATAAGTAAACAAATAACTAGACATAATCTGAATTGGTGAAGGAAAAAGTAGTCGTTCGAAAGCTTTCAATAGAAAGAGGAAAGATATTTGTTTAACAAAGATGAGATAAAATTATAAAACTCTCATATCAATTGTAAAGATTATGTATTATAATATATGAAAATAGAAAATATATGATATGTGTATGTTTTTTTTAGTTTTCTGATATTTTAAACGAAGGAGATCACTATTAATTTTTTAGACATCCTCCATATTCGTCTTCAAATGTCATTGGTGTATCATAGTGAAATAATGTAACATATGGTTGTATTCCTGCATGAAAAATTGACAGAATCGTTATCTTTCCCTTATAAAAAAGGAAAAAACGCACTGCTTTGATATATGTTAGGCACATAAAAAAGGTTCACACAATCAAACAAAATTAGCAGCAGTTAAGATGAAAAATTGGGTTGACAAAATCACACAATCACACAATCAACATATATATATATATATATATATATATATATATATATATATATATATTAGTAAAACAATAAATAATAAAAAGCAATCAATTTTTGTATTGCGTCTGTAGTTTCTAAAATTTTATTGGAATCCGAGTATCCAAATGTATCATGAAATGAGTAGAATAATGTGAACGCTTTCAACATATATAAAATCTCATGCCACAATAATATAATGAGATTTACTCTAGTTCATGAAAAAAGAGGGAGATGTTGTACACATGGGCTAATTAACAATTAATATAAGTTGCAAGATATATTATAAGTATACAAAAGTCTATCACAATCTTGATAAAAAGTTTATAAAAGTCTGTTACTTATTTCATGGAGTCTATAAAAGTCATTTTTAAAAAGTCTTTAAAGTCTGTGAAAGTCATTAAAATCCCATAAATTCTACAAAAGTCTGTCACTTAAAAAAAGTCTTTAAAAATCTTAATTGAATATACCCCCCCTTAGAGTTGTGGTTAATACGAACTTAAAGTTCTCTCTGTTAAGGTCATCAGTGGGTTTTGTTTTGTAGAGGGCAGAGGACGAAACAACTCGTTTGTATGCAGAGTTTGTGGAGTCATTTCAAGGGGATAATATTTCAGGGTCAAAGACATTTGTTAGAGGAGGGACAATCAATCCCAATGAGAAAATGAAGATGTAAGACCCCAAATTTTACGAAATGAAAGTATTCAATTTTCTGATGATTGTTATTATATTTAGTAAATGGATAAATTGATAAAAGGTTAAAGTTAAGGGTGATATTTGAAAATTTTGCAAAGTAAGCAAGTTGATATAAAATATTCGTTGTGTCGGGGAATATTCTTTTTAACAGGGAATATTTGTACGATGGCACAATCATTAGTGGACCACGCAACGGAAGTATTGTCGGAGTTAGAAAATGACAGAAATATCTTTTTATAAAAATAACGACGAAAGTTTTACTGTTAAACTGTTGAACTAACCGGTAGTAAAAGTACAGTAATACGCGTGGTTGCATAGTAGCACACGGTATTGATTATTGATGCTTACGTAAGAAGCCACTCATTTATACTCAATTATTGCTACAGTAATTGTTGCATAATATCTCTCATATTATTGATTCAATTATTGTCATAGTATCATCTGCATAATATTTATTACTATTAAATTAATAATTGAGACGACAAAGTTATTCATATTATTATTTATAATATTGACAATGTCTAGAAAGTTCTGTCAAAGAGAGGTTTGATCACCTAATTACGCGCCAATAGGGAGAAATTCTTATCGGAAAGCCCACTCTTTCCTGGGAATGATCTGGTTGTTAAATAATGTGAATTATAATATTAATGATGAATAAGTTCGTGTTGATTAAAGATGAAATTGACATTTCCATTGTGTTGGAATTATTAGTGTTAGTTGAAATCGACATCTATTCCGATAATAATTGATGTCTAGAGAATATATTGACCAATCGGATAATTAATTAGATAAATGAGCAATTAATTGCTATTAATTCAAATGCTTATAACTATTTGTTCACATGTATGTACTATTGATTCACATGCATGTACTATTAGGGGAGGTGGTGCAAAATTGATAATACTTGCATGACTAAATTAAAAATGGAGGTATAGATGAATGTACTATACTGTAATTATTTTTTCGCATGTATAGAACTATTGATTCACATGATTGTACTATTGATTCACATGATGTACTATTAAGGGAGGTGGTGCAAGTTTGATAATACTTGCAGGACTAAATTAAAAATGAAGAAAAATATGAAGGTATTATATTGTAATATTTCGAGCCCCAAAACGTGCAATTATCGAAACTATATTTTTCTATAAATAAAAACTCATTCTTCATTCATTCTCACCAATTCACTAAGACTCACAAGAGCAATTATAGAGAGAGAAGCTATAGAGAGAAAGAAGAAGCGAAGTATGCTACTTCACTATTCTAGTATCCAGTTTTCTTCTAAGGTAAGGGGTATTATTTATTTCATATTCAGAAGAAATATTATTTTTTTCGTATTTGTATGGATATTATCTTCGTTCAATATTGTATGAAATAATATTTTCTTTCATACTCTGTAATATGTAAGTAATATTATTTCGTTTCGTATTTCTACTATTACACTCATTTTGTTGAAGTATTACTTCAATAATTCGTGAAATTAGTAGAATATCCTTGATATTTACGCTTCATCCAGTATCTTTTCATGGAAATATTATTCTAACTTTCTTGATAATTATTAATCTTTTCATGCCAGAATACTATTCATGAGTTACTATTTACGGGATACTATTGAAAGTAGTATGCACACAAGCCAATCATGTTTGATGATAAAGCATATACTTTATAAAAATCTTATTTATTTATTAATAAAAAGTATTAATTTATTAAAGACTTTTAATTATCTACATGATGCTGCTTTATAAAATGTGATAAACCCATAGTTTTAAACAATGCTTTTAGAATAATGATGATGATCATTATAATAAGATCTAAATTCTCAGAAAGCTTAAAATTAAAATAGTTCCCAATCGTTGGATTACTAAATTGGAGATTAGTGAATCCGGATAGATTGGTACAGACGTTGCTTGCTCATTGAATGGGGATGATTGATCTCATGATCATTTGTGTGGAGACACTAAAGCAAGTATGTAGGTCCTTATTAGAGAATAATTTCACTGAACGTGGCTCGCTAAGTAATACCTAATGGAGTTTTACTTGCTTGTCAATAGGAATTCCTATAGTGATAGTAGTACAAGTGATCCTTGGACTTGAGATCATCATAGTATCTTTTGTATGATGAATTATACTTTGACTTGTTCATTAACACCCTTAAGGTATATCAAAGGGTATGCTTGGGTATAATAAGTTGTACACGGAGATAATGTATGATCAATAAAGAATCTACCACTTCTAGTAAAAGAAGAGAAATGTCATATGTGATTCAATAAATGACAACCTAGTAGTCCTTGGCCTAGGCAGAATGAAATTAGAAAGGAGTTTCTAATTTACATTATTTGGAGTTGTGCATTTAAGGATCGAAATACATATAATTAAATAAATAAGACTTGACAGTAATTCCATGTTTTATATTTAATTGGAACATTGTATGGTGGAAGGATTGAATTGTACGGTAACTATTTACTCAAAGGTTCTTTTATGATTAATGTTGAAATCTTTATTATCTGGAAAATCTTTAATCGCTAATGAGGCTTATCCCTAGTGTAGAATAAATATTATTTATTTAAATTAATTAATTTATTTATTTAAATAAGATTAGAATTATTCTAATTGATTTATTCACAACCGGTTTAATATGGAGAACCTAAAGGGTCACACCATAAAAGAAATAATAATTATTTAAGAAGTTAATGGCATAATCGTAATAATATGTTAAGTGTATTTAATTTAATCTATGGTGATAGAATAAATTAAATAGCTTAATATTTATTATTTAATATTTTGGAAATATTAAATATAAATTAATAAGAGGAGTCTTGTTATTATTACTATTATTATTATTTAATTCCTAAAGGAGCTTGAGAATTAATTAATAAAAGTACTCTCATATATTCTAATGAGATTAGGATGCTAATTAATTAAAAGAGTTTAATTAATTATTCCTATTAAGATTGGGAGCCTAATTAAATAAAGGAGTTTAATTAATTAAAATAAAATTTAATTCCTTAATTGTTAAGGAGGGTTGCCTACATCTATAAATAAGAGGAGTCTTATTATGGGTGTAGAGTTGTTGTTGACTTTTTCACAACAGACGTGATTCCAATTGTTGGAGAGTACGCTCTTTTTCTATAGAGATAGAAAACTAGGGTTTAGTCAAACACCCATCTTCTTGAATCTTTCTTCTTCCTTGGTGGATCACCTCTAGAGGCCAAACACTTGGGTGGCTAACGTTGATCAAAGGAAGGAACCAAACCCTTGGTCTGTAGTGTAGGGATGATTTGATAATGTGGATTATTTTTTAAGCTGAGTCTCAGCAATAAAAGTAATGAAAAACTTTTTAAATCATAGAAGATATTAGATTTTATTTTGTACTTGACTCTTTTAATGGATTGCTTGTTCTGTTGCAGTTAAACTTGATGTTTGTTATATTGTATCAGTTTAACATTATTGAAGGCTAACGATAATTTATTCTGCATTATCTTAGTCATAATATTTCTTATTGGGCTAGTTGAGCTCACCCTTTCTTTCATTGTTCTCTTCAGGAAATGAGAACGTAGCAGGGACTAGTAGGGGAACAGAGTGATGGTCCTAGATGGTGCATTAGTAGTCCTCACTATTCTGTGAAATAGTTTGATAATAAATGTAATGAGGACCACACTGAGTTTGTATATTGTCTAGATGACAATATTTGTATTAAAACTCACAGCATACGTTTTGTCGTATTTTACATGACAGCTGTATTATTAAATTGTATTTAAATTTTGTACCATGTATTTGGCGACTCAAGATGGGTGATATATACCTATTTTGGGGGCGTCACAAAATTAGTATAAGAAAATGAGATGATCATTCAAAGAGTTGAATGTGTGTATTTGCTGAAAAACAAGTGTGAATTATTTGAAAGGTTCAAATAATTCAGAAGTGAAACAAATCGACAAAGTATTAAGATTCTTGTATTAGATCAAAGAATAAATACTTGTGCAATAAGTTTCTAGATCATCTCAAATAGTTTTCTCACAATGGATGCCTCTTGATACGTAATAATTGATTGATGTATCTGAAAGGAAAAATCATACCTTGTTGGAAATGGTGTGGTCCATAATGATTTTACCGACATTCTAATATTCTTCTGGGGTAATGTCCTAGAAATGGTTGCATATCTACGAAAAGGTAACCTCAAATTCGACCCCAAGACTCTATAAGAGTTATGGACAAGGAGGATCCCTAATCTTAAGTATGTTAAGATAAGGGGTTGTCCAACTTATGTGAAAAGGTTTCAAAGGATAAGCTTGGGACAAGATTTGACATGTACAGATTTGTGGGACATCCTAAAGTAAGTTTAGGGTATATGTTCTATAATTCTACTTAGAAAAAGGTGTTTGTTGCGAAACACGTTACCTTCTAAGATAAAGGTGTTTATCATTGAAGGAGCTAGTGGAAGGATAATAGATCTTGAAGAGTTCAAGAACCACAAAAACACTATAAGTCAAATAAGAGGAACCTGCAGATAGAATTGTTGTACCACAACCGAATCGTAAATCTGGAATAGTAGCTATTCATCATAGATGATGATGAGGTACACATCATAGAAGATGATGATCCAGTTACATATGATGAGGTAAGAGTTGTAGACACTCAGAGAAATGGATTGAAGCAAGCTTCTCAAAAATGGAACATTCGTTTTGACGAAATAATCCAAAGAGTTTGATTTTTTCAAAAACAAGAATGAACCTAGTTGTGTACAAAAGGGTCAGTGGGAGCGTCGTGACATTTATAGTATTATATATTGATATATTACGGATAAAGAATGTCATGTCAATACTAGAATCAGTAAAGATAAAGTTGTTGAAACATTCCTTCATGAATGATTTGAGAAGAGTATCGTAATTGGGGATACAAATCTATATAGATAGATTTAAGAGGATGATCGACTTAACCCAAGGAACATATATTCATTTGATGTTAAAGTCGTTTAACATGGCAAACTCCAAGAGATGTCTCATGATGATGAGCCCTAGAGTGAATCTCTCTTAATAGTCCCCTTAGACTCATAAAAGAGAGATCACATGAGTAACTATCATGTATGCAATGAAATATACAAGACCTGATGATGATCGGTCATATTCTGGAGAAGATCATTGTAAGATAGTGAAAAACATCTTAAAGTACTTAACCGGCACTAAGGATGTGATTAAAATTTATGGTGGGTCTAAATTAAAACTAGAGGGCTTAATAGACTCAAGTTTTTCAGACAGACCAAGACGACAGAAATTCCACTTTAAGGTAAAGAGTTACCTTGAACGGTGGTGCAGTAAATTTGAAAGGTTTCAAACAGCAAAGAGTTGCTGATTTAGTGATAAAGACAAAGTATACAACTATAAATGACGCTACAAGTTGATTGTTTGGATGAAAAGTTCATTACAGAACTAGGAATAGTCCCTAAGTCTCATCTTGGATCTAAACATGTGTTGTGGCACTTTCATTTGATTACAGGAATCATTGAAAGATGGGAAATCACTATAGATATAGTGAACTCTCAAGAACAACATTACATATCCATTAACTAAAGCTTATCCTACAACAGGATAATCGTCACTTAGAGAAAAAGGGTATGAGATACCATGACGATTGGCTTTAGTGCAAGTGGGAGATTGAAATTAGTATGCACACAAGCCAATCATGTTTGATGATAAAGCATATACTTTGTAACAATCTTATCATTTATTAATAAAAATTATTAATTTATTAAAGGCTTTTAATTATCTACACGATGTTGCTTTATAAAATGTGATAAACCCATAGTTTTAAGCAATGCTTTTAGAATAATGATGATCATCATTCTAATACGATCTAAATTCTTAGAAAGCTTAAAATTAAAATAGTTCCCAATCGTTGGATTACTAAATTGGGGATTAGTGAATCCGAATAGATTGGTACATACGTTGCTTGCTCATTGGATGAGAATGATTGATCTCATGATCATTTGTGTAGAGACACTAAAGCAAGTATGTAGGTGTTTATTAGAGAATAAGTTCACTGAACGTGGCTAGCTAAGGAATACCTAATGGAGTTTTACTTGTCTGTCAATAGGAATTCCTGTAGTGATAGTAGTACAAGTGATCCTTGGACTTGAGATCATCATAGTATCTTGTGTATGATGAATTATACTTTGACTTATTCCTTAAGACCCTTAGGGTATATCAAAGGGTATGCTTGAGTATAATAAGTTGTACACGGAGATAATGTATGATCAATAAAGAATCTACCACTTCTAGTAAAAGAAGAAAAATGTCATATGTGATTCGATAAATGACAACCCAGTAGTCATTGGCCAATGTAGAATGAAATTAGAAAGGAGTTTCTAATTTATATTATTTGGAGTTGTGCATTTAAGGATCGAAATACATATAATTAAATAAATAAGACTTGACAGTAATTCCATATTTTATATTTAATTGGGACATTGTATGGTGGAAGGATTGAATTATACAGTAACTATTTACTCAAAGGTTGTTTTATGATTAATGTTGAAATCTATATTATCTGAAAAATCGTTAATCGCTAAGGAGGCTTATCCCTATTGTAGAATAAATATTATTTATTTAAATAAATTAATTAATTAATTTATTTATTTAAATAATATTAGAATTGTTCTAATTGATTTATTCACAACTGGTTTAATACGGAGAACCTAAAGGGTCACACCATAAAAGGAAGAATAATTATTTAAGAAGTTAATGACATAATTATAATAATATGTTAAGTGTATTTAATTTAATCTATGGTGATAGAATAAATTAAATAGCTTAATATTTATTATTTAATATTTTGGAAATATTAAATATAAATTAATAAGAGGAGTCTTATTATTATTATTATTATTACTATTACTATTATTTAATTCCTAAAGGAGTTTGAGAATTAATTAATAAAAGTACTCTCATATATCCTAATAAGATTAGGATGTTAATTAATTAAAAGAGTTTAATTAATTATTCCTAATAAGCTTAAGATTGGGAGCCTAATTAATTAAAGGAGTTTAATTAATTAAAATAAAATCTAATTACTTAATTGTTAAGGAGGGTTGCCTACATTTATAAATAAGAGGAGTCTTATTATGAGTGTAGAGTTGTTGTTGACTTTTTAACAACAGGCGTGATTCCAATTGTTGGAGAGTACGCTCTTTTTCTATAGAGATAGAAAACTAGGGTTTAGTCAAACACCCATCTTCTTGAATCTTTCTTCTTCCTTGGTGGATCACCTCTAGACGCCAAACACTTGGGTGGCTAACGTTGATCAAAGGAAGGAACCAAACCCGGTGGATTCAAGTTGAACGCGAAAAGGATTTGGAGGTGAACTTGTACCTGAGGAAGCTCGAATCTTCAAGGGTATGATTCTTGTTCTTTATCTTTTCGTTTAATTAATAATTGCGCATAAAGGATGATCCTAGTATATGGTTTGTAAATTTTAAAATTCTATTTTATTACGTTTCTGCTTATTTTTTGCAATTTGATTGCGTCCATGAATATTACAAATCTAACAACTATTCACTCGAATATTATTCACTCGGGTATTCAGGGCACTTTTCGTGCCAGAGTACTATTCGTGAGTTACTATTCACCTAGTTACTATTCACTCGAATATTGTTTATTCTGGTATTTGGAGCACTTTTCATGCCGGAATACTATTTATGTGTTACTATTCACCCGGTTACTATTCACTCAAATATTATTCATTCGGGTATTCGGGGTACTTTTCATGCCGGAGTACTATTCATGAGTTACTATTCATGGGTTACTATTCACCCAGTTATTATTCACTCGAATATTATTCATTCGGGTATTTGGGACACTTTTTATCCCAGGGTACTATTCACGAGGTACTATTTCTGAATTACTATTCACAGGGTACTATTCACCCGAAAGATATATTTCTTTTCTGTCCAAATTATTTTTAATACATGAATATTATTCTTGAATTTTACTCCACAAAGTAATATCATGTTGACAATTTGGATATTTTTAAACTCTGGATAAATTTAAAAGTCTTTAATATTTATCCTTGATTTTGTTTGATTAATACTTATATCATTGTCATCGTCCTCATGCTTATATTGTGATGAAAGTCATCTGTGGCTTACGTGCATAGATAGACTATTGATTGGTATGATTATGACTATGGATTATTTGGTATAATCATGACCGTAATGTTACAAATGATGTGGTAAAAGTCCTCATTGGCCCGTAGTGCATTATCTTTGGCCCGTAGTGCAAAGATGAACATGTGTTTACATGAACATGACCAACTAGTGAATATCTTTGGCCTGCAGTGCAAAGATGAATATTTGATTCTAGATATATGTTGATTGATGTTACAAGGATAAAATGTTGACGATGGACTTTTAAATTCATATATAGAAGATAGTAGATTGCATTCGCTACTTAACTCTTTTAATGAATTATTATTTCCGCTGCGAATATTGATTTAAAACTTGTTGTCTATTGTATTCTATTAGATTTTTCCCTGTTGAAGACTAACGATAATTTATTCTATATTATCTTGGTTATATTCTTTACTGGGCTAGTTGAGCTCATCCTTTTCCTTTTTGTTCCATTTTTCTTCTCAAGAGGCGAGAATGTAGCGAGTACTAGTCGGTGTGTGGAATGATGGTTCTAGAAAGTCGTTTTAGTAGTCCTCGCCATTTTTGTAAAATAATGTATCAATAATTGTAATGAGGACTTATTTGAGTGTGGATATTGTCTAGATGACAATATTTGAATTTAAACTCACAGTTTTTATGTTGTATTAATAAAGTTATAGTTGTTTATGTACATGTATTTTGACGACTCAGAATGTGTGTTGTATACCTATTTTGGGGGTGTCACAGTTGGTATCAGAGCTTAGGGATATGATCTCTGGCGGAGATCGGGGAATAGAACTAGGAAGGGATAGATGAGTAAATCCTTCGCTAGTGTGTCCTACCTAAGCTTATTTGTTGGTCGGTCATAATATATGGATATTATGTGATATGTTAATTTGTTAAATTAACCTTTCTTTTATAGCAGTATTTGAGAATGTCGACCGAGAATGTTAACAGTGGAGTAAATGAGACCGTGGAGACACCTTTGCTCACTAATGAGGATAACGTTCAACAGGCTGGCAATGTTCCTCCTGTGAACAACACCACTGAGCAAATGATGAACTATGGGATGTTTAGAAGCTTTTTGCAGTTCATGAAAAATCTGACGAGGGAGACTCGTGTTCAAAATACAGGAGGAAATGATAGCAATTCACAGTTTGTCAAAGCCAAGCAGTTCAAAGAGTTGGGACCACCAGAATTTATTGGAAAACCGAATCCGATCAAGGCAGAGACGTGGGTTAAACAAATTACCAAGATATTTGATGTCTTGGGATGCACGGAGGAACAGAAGGTTCCATTCTCCACCTTTATGTTCCATGGCGAGGCAGACTACTTGTGGGAGTCTGTGAAGCGTACTCATCCAGCCGCGCTCAGCATGTCTTGGGAGACATTTCAGAAATTGTTCAATGATAAATACTTTCCTGAAAGTGTTCGTCATATGAAGGAGGTAGAGTTTATTATATTGGAACAAAACAACATGACGGTGTCCCCATACGAGGCAAAGTTCGTGGAGTTATCCAGGTTTGCACCTCATTTGGTGGAGAATGAGGAACATATGACGCGGATGTTTCTGAGAGGTTTGAAACTCGGCATACGTCAATATCTCATTTCTCATAAATTTTCTCTCTATTCAGATGTTGTCAACAGGGCTCAATTATTAGAGCGAGATAACAAGTACGGTCAACCGAGGGACCACAACCAGGATCATACCGGTGACAGCAGTCATCAGAACAACAATAACCAGCGGAGAAAGAAAAATACGGACAAGAGCGGCAACCACTCTGGTGGTAATCATGGCCATGAGAATAGAAGAAGCGAGTCGAGAGGAGATTTTAAAAAGAGGAGATTCAACAATGACAATACGAAGATGTCAGCACCAACTGGTTCCAAGGGAGGAGAACGACCACCGGTCATATGCTATAAGTGCAGAAAAGAAGGACATATCAACTTAAAATGCCCACAACAGTTTAAGGTATGTTATAATTATGGAAAGGAAGGACATATCGCACGAGATTGCACTGTAGCGAAACCAAGTCCAGCGGGGATGGTGACTCAAAAGGTTGTCCCAGAAAAGTTAAAGTCAACGATTCCTGGAAGAGCGTTTGTCGTGACTGGTCAACATGCGAGGAACCCAAACGAGGTGATCACGGGTAAGCTAATCATAAATTCATGCAAAGTTTATACCTTACTAGATACCGATGTTACCCATTCATTGATTTCTCCTTATTGTGCTCAACGTTTAAATTTGACTCCGGAGAAATTAGACTTTGACCTATCTGTGGAAACTTCGTTAGGAAAAACTTTCATCACATCCACTGTTTATAAATCTTGTTTAATCCAAGTTGGCACCATCACATTACCTATTGACCTTATGTCTTTAAAGATACTTGCTTTTGATGTGATGTTAGGGATTGATTGGTTAACTACTCATCATGCCAAAATTGATTATTTTCGTAAGGTTGTTAGTTTTCATATTCCTAATCAACCTGTTGTTCGAATTTAAGCAACTAAACCATTAAAATCAATCACTGTCATATCAAGTCATAAAGCTATTCGTTTATTAAAAAACGGATGTCAAGATTTCTTAGCCCATGTTACGGATTTGAATAAAGACACGTCAGATTTGAATAATATTCTTATTGTTATTTACTTTCCTGGCGTATTTCCTGAAGAACTTCCCGGTCTACACCCAAAACGTGAAGTTGAATTCTTTATTGATCTTGAACCTGGTACAAAGCCCATTTCTAAAACCCCATATCGAATGGCTCCTATTGAACTTCAGGATTTAAAGGTCCAACTACAGGAGTTATTGGACATTGGTTTCATTCGTCCTAGTACATCTCCTTAGGGTGCTCCTGTTTTATTCGTAAAGAAGAAAGACGGGAGTATGCGACTTTGTTTCGACTACCGGGAATTAAACCATGTCACTATCAAGAATAGGTATCCGCTACCTCGTATTGATGACTTTTTTGACCAGTTGCAAGGAGCATAATTCTTTTCAAAAATCGATCTTCGCTCTGGATATCATCAGCTGAAGATTAGAACTGAGGATATTCCAAAGACTGCCTTCAGAACTCGGTACGAGCATTATGAATTCTTAGTCATGTCTTTTGGATTGACTAATGCTCTTGCGGCTTTCATGGATACGATGAATCGAGTATTCAAGGAATATTTGGATCAGTTCGTTGTTGTCTTTATTGATGACATCCTCATATATTCCAAAAGTCGTGAAGATCATGAGTACCATTTGAAGCTGGTACTCCAAAGGCTTCGTGAAAACAAGTTATATGCCAAGTTGAAGAAATGCGAGTTCTGGCTTGAGGAAGTAGCATTCCTTGGGCATGTGGTGTCAAAACATGGAGTATCTGTTGACCCGGTGAAGATTAAAGCAATACAAAGTTGGGAACAACCGAAGTTGGTGACCGAAATACGTAGCTTTCTGGGCTTAGCTGGTTATTATCGGAGATTTGTGGAAGGATTTTCTCGAATCGCTAATCCATTAACTCAGCTGACTCGGAAAGATATAAAATTCTTATGGAGTGAGGAATGCGAGGAGAGTTTCCAAGAGCTTAAGAGGAGACTCATTTCGGCACCTGTTCTGACAATACCATCTGGTTCGGATGGATTTGTTATCTACAACGATGCTTCAGGCAAAGGGTTAGGATGTGTTCTCATGCAACGTGGGAAAGACATAGCCTATGACTCGTGACAACTTAAAGAATATGAGAGGAATTATCCGACTCATGATCTAGAGTTGGCATCAGTCGTTTTCGCGCTAAAGATCTGGAGGCACTATCTATATGGGGAGAAAGTGGAGATATATTCAGACCATAAAAGCCTCAAATATTTCTTCACCCAAAAAGAACTCAGCATGTGGCAACAACGTTGGCTCAAGCTGTTGAACGACTACGACTATACCATTCAATACCATCCTGGAAAAGCGAACGTGGTAGCTGACACGTTGAGTAGAAGATCATATACGGGAATGAGTGCGATATTGTTAACACAAAGGCCTATTTTGTGTGATTTACAAAAGATGAAGATACAATTCAAGA
This sequence comes from Panax japonicus, assembly GCA_020205505.1. Classification (NCBI taxonomy): domain Eukaryota; kingdom Viridiplantae; phylum Streptophyta; class Magnoliopsida; order Apiales; family Araliaceae; genus Panax; species Panax japonicus. Next base: position 25,100 of record JAINUV010000114.1, on the reverse strand, counting down.
CTCCGGGGACCCATGCAATGATGTCAAGTATACATATAGAACCATCTTTAATCTAAAAAGTTAAAGTTGCTCAAGCCACAGACCCGGAGCTGATGCGTATGAAGAAGAAAGTGCAAGAAGTTGCTATTCCAGAAGCAAGAATCGATGAAGAAGGAATACTTCGAGTCCACTCCAGACTTTTCCTAATGATTCTGATTTGAAGTACAAGATCATGATGGAGGCACACAATACACCATTTGTAATCCATCCTGGAAGTACCAAAATGTATCGTGATCTTCGATATACATTTTGATGGAATAATATGAAGAGAGAGATTGCAAAGTTTATCTCGAGGTGTTTAACTTGTCAACGTGTAAAGGCAGAGCATCAAGTACCTAAGGGTCCATTGCAACCACTTGAGATTCTGAAATGGAAGTGGGAACACATTACCATGGATTTCGTTATGGGTCTTCCCACGGTTTCTCAAGGCATAAATGCTATTTGGGTTATTGTTGATAGATTAACCAAGTCTGCTCATTTCTTGTCGATACGGGAGACTTATTCCCTTGAACATCTTGCTCGTATGTACGTAGATGAGATTGTGAGATTGCATGGCATGCTAGTATCCATAGTTTCGGATCGTGACCCAAGATTCACTTCAAGATTTTGGGTTAGCTTGTAAAAAGCTACGGGCACGGATTTACGATTCAGTTCGGCATACCATCCTCAAACGGACGGGCAATCAGAGAGGACTATTCAAACTCTTGAAGATCTATTAAGACTCTGTGTCCTAGACTTCAAAAGCAGTTGGGATAAGTATTTACCATTGGTGGAATTCTCCTACAACAACAGTTATCAGGCAAGTATAGGTGTGGCTCCATTCGAAGCATTGTATGGACGAAAGTGTCGCTCTCCAATATGTTGGGATGAGGTGGGTGAAGCAACATTGTTGGGACCCGAGTTGGTATGTATGACTACAGAAAAGATCCAAATGATTCGACAACGTATACAAACGGCACAGGATCGACAAAAGAGTTATGCAGATCTTCATCGAATGGACGTGGAATTTAGTATCGGGGATCATGTATTGTTGCGTGTGGCTCCATGGAAGGGAGTTACAAGATTCGGCAAGAGAGGTAAGCTCAATCCACGATTTATTGGTCCATTTCAGATTCTTGACCGAGTAGGAGATGTGGCCTATAGACTCGCGTTACCTCCAAGTATGTCTCGTGTTCATAATGTTTTTCATATATCTGTGCTACGTAAATAAATGAAAGACCCAAACCACATTATTGAGTTAGAACCAGACGAGATAACCGAAGACTTAACGTACGAAGAGGTACCTTTCAAGATCTTAGATAGGAAGGAGCATGTCCTACGCACGAAGGCCATACCACAAGTTAAAGTTTAGTGGAGAAACCATGCTATAGAGGAAATGACCTAGGAGTTGGAAATGGAAATAAAAGCGAGGTACCCTCATCTTTTTGAAACACCAGGTACATATGTCAATTTCGAGAACGAAATTTCATAAGGAGGGAAGGTTGTAAGACCCCAACTTATTATAAATAAAATTAAATTTCCTCAATTTATTATTTTGAAATAGTTAGGGTTGATTTAATTAATGTGGTTAGTTATGGGTAAAATGAGCAAATTTTTTAAAGTGGTTATAAAATATTAATTTTTATCGGAGAATATTCGTTTGGTCCTAGAATATTCTTACTATCGGGGAATATTCGTACGACAGCGCAGCCTTGTGTGGGCCCCATAACGGAAAGCGATTGGATGAAGAAAATGACAAGTATAAGTTGTTTATAAATAACGACGTAGTTGTTACCGTTAATACTGTTGGAATACCCGGTGGTTAAAACACAGTAATACGCGTTGTTGCACAGTAGCACACGGTATTTCACCAATTATTAATTCTTACGTAAGAAGGCACTACTCAATAATTGTTACAGTAATTAATGTTCAGTATTTTATTTTATTCATTCAATAATTGCTACATTGATATTTTATATTACTGTTGTTTTAATAATTGTCACTACATAGTATTTTTTATTATCGGAGCAATAATTCATATTATCTGAAAAATATTATTATATAACATTATTGGCAATGTATAAAAAGTTCTGTCTAAAGAGAGTTTTGGTCACCTAATTGTGCTCCATTAAGGAAAAATCCTTATTGGAAAGCCCCCTCTTTCCTAGGAACGGCCTGGTTGTCAGTATTGTGATTCTGTATTATTATTTGTTAATGATTAATTATTGATTTATATGATGAGAAAAATATTGATTTTATGCGGATATAGATGGAGAAAAATTTTAATGTGACAATTGTTGAAAATTAATATTTTATCTTTTTCTGATAAAATAATTCATTTAAATATATTATTATATTTTAATAATATAATAATGGAGATATTTTTTACAATGAATGTGGGATATATGAGTATATGAGGAGGAAGAGTATTTTTATTGCAAAAGTTGTTTAAAATATGTTAAACATGTCTGTGGGCCCATTTCTTGACTGAAATTTGATTATAGCTTGTAAAATCGCTCGTTTGTGGATTTCGGTCAACTTCAGTTTGGAATTTGGAAACATTTTTTCTGCAAAGTTGTAGAGAATGAAATTTTCTATGGAAAGGACATGAGGTTCGAATTTTTCTAACAAAACGGCTATTTATTATGAATTATTAAAGTTCCGAAGTTTCGAAATAATTGATTTTTGAAGTTTTAAATAATTTTTAAAAGAAAAAGCATTTTTTCATTTGTGGGCATGTGTTAAATGGTTGAAATCAGTTGGTATGGTGTGTGTAGGATTTTAATTTATAAATATTATTATTTTATTCAATTTTCTGCTTTGGTGTTCTAAGTATTTTTCTATAAATAGGGTGCTTAAGTTAGAATTAAAAATTACACCAGAAATTGAAGTTTTATCTCTCTTTCTCTCTCGATATATTAAGCGTATTCTTGTGAGTATTTTAATACTTTGAGTGTTGCTATACGGTGCAAGTTCAAGTCATAGCCTATATCCGGTGTTTCAACTAGAAGTACTGTCTTTACGAGGTAAGGGATATTTTTTTTTAAAATGATATTAATTCTTTCAATATCATTATGCTGGAATATTGTGAGTATTTTTCTTGTGAAATTCTTGTCTTTTAGTGTCGGAGTTACTATTCACGTATACGGCACTATTCACTTATACGACACTATTCACGAATACGACACGATTCACAAAAAAAATTAAATTTTCATTTTTCGTCCAAAACATCTATTATGGATACTAGCTTTGATTGTATCCATGTTTTGATCATTCTTGAATTTTACTCCACTGTGATTATTTATGAGGTATTTTTGGACATGGAATAGCTGAAATACGAATCCTTAATATTTATTCTTTTGTTTCATTAGGTTCGTTTTCTTTAAAATATTTTTCATCATCCTCAATCCTAAATGATGATATAATTGAATATCTTTGGCGTGTAGTGCAAAGATTAATGATTTCTGATGAATATCTTTGGCCCGTAGTGCAAAGATGAACAGGTGTTTAGATGAACATGACCAACTAGTGAATATCTTTGGCATGCAGTGCAAAGATGAATATTTGATTCCAGATATATGTTGATTGATGTTACAGGGATAAAATGTTGACGATGGACTTTTAAATTCATATATAGAAGATAGTAGATTTTATTCTCTATTTAACTCTTCAAATGAATTATTATTTCCGCTGCGAACATTGATTTAAAACTTGTTGTCTATTGTATTCTATTAGATTTTTCCTTGTTGAAGACTAACGATAATTTGTTCTATATTATCTTGGTCATAATATTCTTTACTGAGCTAGTTGAGCTCACCCTTTTCCTTTTTGTTCCATTTTTCTTCTCAGGAAGCGAGAATGTAGCGAGTACTAGTCGGAGAGTGGAATGATGGTTCTAGAAAGTCGTTTTAGTAGTTCTCACCATTTTTGTAAAATAATGTATCAATAATTGTAATGAGGACTTATTTGAGTGTGGATATTGTCTAGATGACAATATTTGTATTTAAGCTCACAGTTTTTATGTTGTATTAATAAAGTTGTAGTTGTTTCTGTACCATGTATTTTGACGACTCAAAATGGGTGTTGTTAGTAATATAGCACAATAGCATAAAATGAGTGACAACAAAAGCATCTTGAAATGGGAGCAAACATCATTATGGGGAAAGGGTGTGATGCCCCAAAATAGGTATACATCACCCATTCTGAGTAGTCAAATACATGGTACAAAATACAAATACAAACTTAAATATACAACATGAACTGTGAGTTTTAATACAAATATTATCGTCTAGACAGTATTCAAACTCAAAATAAGTCTTCATTACATTTATTATAACATTATTTCACAGAATTGTGAGGACTACTAATGCAAACATCTGGACCGTCACTCTGTTTCCCGACTAGTCCCAGCTATATTCTCATTTCCTGAAGAGAACAATGAAAGAAAAGGGTGAGCTCAACTAGCCCAGTAAGAAATATTATGACTAAGATAATATGGAATAAATTATCGTTAACCTTCAACAATGTTAAACTGATAAAATGTAATAACATCAAGTTTAACTTCAGTGGAACAAACAATCCATTAGAAGAGTCAAGTAGAGCATGATATCTACTATCTTCTATGATTTAAAAAGTTTATCATCAATTTTATCGATGAGACTCAGCATAATAAATAATCCACATCATCGAATCATCCCTGCATAACGGCCAAGGATATTCATTAGTATCACGACCACAAATTATCCATGCACTACGGGCCAAGGATTTTCGTGTTTTCACCAATGGTCATGATTATGCCAACAATTGTCCATCAATGTACTATGGGCCAATGAGGACTTTTATCACATCATTTGTAATATTACAGTCATGATTATATCGAATAATCCCTGGTAATAATCATACCAAGTCCATCTATGCACTACGGGCCACAGATGACTTTTATAATAGTATAAGCATGAGGGTGATGACAATGATATAAGGATTCAATTAAATGAAAGCAAAGGATAAATTTTAAAGATTCATAATTTATTTTATCCAGAATTCAATAATGTCCAAATTGTCAACATGATACTGCTTTGGGGAGTAAAATTCAAGAATAATATTGTATCAAAAATGATTTGAACCGAAAAAAAATCAATTTTTGTCATGAATAGTACCTCAGATGAATAGTAACTTAGTGAATAGTACTCTATGAATAGTACTTCAAGAATAGTACCCCGTGAATAGTACTCCAGCATAAAAAGGTTAAAACTTATCAAGAATGCTCAGAATAATATTTCCATGAAAAGATACTGGATGAAAGCACAAAATATCAAGGATATTCTACTAATTTTATGGAGTATAGAAGCCAAAACTTAACAAAATGAGTATAGAATTCGAAATCTGAAACGAAATAATACTACTTACATACTACAGAGTATGGAAGAAAATATTATTTTATACGAATACTGAACAAAAATAATATCCCTTACCTTGAAAAGAAGAGTATTCCAACTGGTATAGCGGGGATATTCTTGAAGAAAACTTTTACTACTTTCTACACTCAAAGTTTTCTAAAACTCAAAAGAAATACGGTCAATATTATAGAAGAAGAATTCTCAGATTCTGGTGTGATTTTCAATTCTAAATAAGCATCCTATTTATAGGAGAATGGAAGGGTCACTGTTAAGAATTTTTCATGGACGCAACATTTGAAAATTCACGGGCTAAAATCCTGCAATTCACGGATGACTAATTCTTCAAGTAAAACAAAAACTAAAAATTATAATATATATATATATATATATACTGATATTTATATACATATATATAATCACCTTATATATATGTAATAAAATAAAGCTGAGATAACTTCTACCGACAGTTTTAAAAAATGAGTAAGTGGGGATCCAAATAATACGCCAACTTACAACAAATACTTCATATATAAAAATTTCCTCGTATTTTTAACTACATTTATTCATCATTATTATAATTCACAATATTTAACAACCAGATCGTTTCCAGGAAAGAGGGGGCTTTCTGATAAGGATTTCTCCCTATTGGCGCGCAATTAGGTGACCAAACATCTCCATGACAGAACTTTCTAGACATCGTCAATATTGTAAATAATAATATGAATAAATTTGTCGTCTCAATTATTAATTTAATAATATATAAAATATTGACAATAATTGAATCAAATAACGTGAGATATTATGCAGCAATTATTATAGCAATAATTAAATAAAACTGAGTGACTTCTCATGTAAGCATTAATAATCAATACTGTATGCTACAATGCAACCACGCGTATTACTGTACTTATAACACCGGGTATTTCAACAATTAACGGTAAAACTTTTGCCGTTATTTTTATAAAATGATATTTCTATCGTTTTTTGACTTCGACAATAATTCTGTTGTGGGGTCCACCAATGATTGTGTCGTCGTACGAATATTCCCTGTTAAAACGAATATTATATAACAACTTGCATACTTTGAAAAATTTATAAATATTATCCACAACTATAACATTATATCAAATTCACTCCTGAATATTTAAAAATGATATTTATAGAAAATTCATCTTTATTCATAAATGTTGGGGTCTTACAACCTCCCCTTCTTATTAAATTTCTCCCTCGAAATTAGGGTACATACCTGGTATGATGAAGAGGTGAGGATACCTTGATTTCTTTTCAGATTCTAACTCCCAGGTCATTTCTTCAACATCGTAGTTTCTCCACAAAACTTTGACTTGAGGTATAACCTTGGCGCAGTGGTTAAGGATTGATTGGGGGCGAGCCGTAAACCCGGACGTCTTCAGTTCGATCCCCACTAGAAACATTTGTTAAGCCAGAAATGGTCATGGTGGCCACGGTACCCCTGGCGCAAGTCGGGTAGCAAACCGCTCTGGTACTGGGCTCGGGGGATTAGTCGGCCTGCGGGTCGGAAACCCACGGATAACAAAAAAAAAGAATATGTTCCTTTTTGTCCAAGATTTTAACAGGTACCTCTTCATACGTTAAATCTTCCGCTATTTCGTCTGGTTCTAACTCAATAATATGGTTCGGGTCTTCCACATATTTACGTAACATGGATATATGAAAAACATTATGAACACGAGACATACTTGGCGATAAAGCGAGTTTATAGGCCATAGTTCCTACTCGGTCAAGGATTTCAAATGGGCCAATGAATTGAGGATTGAGCTTTCCTCTCTTTCTAAATCTTGTAACTCCCTTCCATGGAGAAACACGTAACAACACATGCTCTCCAACATTGAATTCCACGTCTTTTCGATGAAGATCAGTATAACTCTTTTGTCGATCTTGTAAGGTTTTTATACGTTGCCGGATCATTTAAATCTTTTTCGTTGTCATGCATATGATTTTCGATCCCAAAAACGTTGCTTCACCCACCTCGTTCCAGCATACTAGAGAACGACACTTTCTTCCACACAACGCCTTAAATGGAGTCATGCCGATACTTGCTTGATAACTATTGTTGTAGGAGAATTCCAATAATGGAAAGAACTTGTCCCAACTTCCCTTGAAGTCAAGGACACAGAGTCTTAATAGATCCTTAAGAGTTTAAATAGTCCTCTCCGACTGCCCGTCCGTTTGAGGATGATATGTCGAACTAAATCGTAAATCCGTGCCCATAGATTTTTGCAAACTAACTCAAAATTGTGAAGTGAATCTTGGGTTTCAATCAGAAACTATGGATACTGGCATACCATGCAGTCTTACAATCTCATTTATGTACATACGAGCAAGACTTTCGAGTGTATAAGTTTCTCGTATAGATAAGAAATGAGTAGACTTGTCTAATCTATCAACAATGACCCAAACTTCATCTATACCTTAAGAAACCTTGGGAAGACCAGTAACGAAATCCATGGTAATGTGCTCCCACATCCATTTTGGTTTTAAATGGTTGCAATGGACCTTTTGGCACTTGATGCTCCGCTTTGACTCGTTGACAAGTTAAACACCTGAGATAAACTCTGCGATCTCTCTCTTCATATTTCTCCACCAAAATGTATGTCAAAGATCACGATACAATTTAGTACTCCTAGGATGGATTGCAAATGGTGTGTTGTGTGCCTCCATCATGATTTTATACTTTAAATCAGGGTCGTTAGAAACACAAAGTCTAGAGTTGACTCTAAGTATTCCTTCTTCATCGATTCTTGCTTCCGGAATAGCACCTTCTTGCACTTTTTTCTTCATACGCATTAGCCCCAGGTCTGTAGCTTGAGCATCTTTTACTTTATCAATTAAGGTCAGTTCTACTCGTATATTGGCTATCATCACGTGGGTCCCGAGAGTCTTTATCGCTATCCCCATCCTTTGTAAGTCATACAAAATGTGTAAGACCCCAATTTTTATAAATAAAGATTAAATTTTCTCGAAATATATTTTTGAATTTTATGGTGTGGATATGATATAATGTTATAGTTGTGGGTAATATTTACAACTTTTGCAAAGTAAGCAAGTTGTTATAAAATATTCGATTGGTCGGGGAATATTTGTTTTAACAGGGAATATTCGTACGACGGCACAATTATTGGTGGACCCCACAACGGAAGTATTGTCGTGGTTAGAAAACTACAGAATTGTCTTTTTATAAAAATAATGGCAAAAGTTTTATCGTTAAACTGTTGAACTACCTAGTAGTAAAAGTACAGTAATACGCGTGGTTGCATAGTAGCACGCGGTATTGATTATTGATGCTTACATGAGAAGTCACTCAGTTATACTCAATTATTTCTAAAATAATTTATGCATCATATCTCTAATATTATTGATTCAATTATTGTCACAGTATCATCTGCATAATATTTTATATTATTAAATTAATAATTGAGATGACAAAGTTATTCATATTATTATTTGCAATATTAACAATGTCTAGAAGTTCTGTCAAGGAGAGGTTTGGTCACCTAATTGTGCACCAATAAGGAGAAATCCTTATCGAAAAGCCCCCTCTTTCCTGGGAACGACCTAGTTGTTAAATATTGTGAGTTATAATATTAATGATGAATAAGTTTGTAAGACCCCAAATTTTATGAATAAAGATTTAATTTTCTCAAAATATTTTTTTTGAATATTATGGTGTGGATTTGAGATAGTATTATAGTTGTGGGTAGTATTTATAAATTTTGCAAAGTATGCAAGTTGTTATATAATATTCGATTGGTCGGGGAATATTCATTTTAACAGGGAATATTCGTATGACGGCACAATCATTGGTGGACCCCACAATGGAAGTATTGTCGAAGTTAGAAAACGACAGAATTATCTTTTTATAAAACTAACGGCGAAAGTGTTACCGTTAAAACTGTTGAACTACCCGGTAGTAAAAGTACAGTAATATGCGTGGTTGCATAGTAGCATACGGTATTGATTATTGATGCTTACATAAGAAGTCACTCAATTATACTCAATTATTGCTACAAAATTGCTGCATCATATCTCTCAAAATATTGGTTCAATTGTTGTCTCAATATCATCTGCATAATATGTTATATTATTAAATCAATAATTGAGACGACAAAGTTATTCATATTATTATTTGCAATATTGACAATGTCTAGAAGTTCTGTCAAGGAGAGGTTTGGTCATCTAATTGTGAGCCAATAGGGAGAAATACTTATCAAAAAGCCCCCTCTTTCCTGGGAATGACCTGGTTGTTAAATATTATGAGTTATAATATTAATGATGAAAAAGTTCGTATTGATTTAAGATGAAATTGATATTTCCATTGTGTTGGGATTATTAGTGTTAGTGGAAATCGACATCTATTCTGATGATAATTGATGTCTGGGGGTTATATTGATAAATCGGGTAAGTTATCGTATAAATAAGCAATTAATTTCTACTAATTCACATGCTTATATAACTATTTGTTCAAATATGTGTACTATTGAATCACATTCATGTACTATTAGGAGAGTTGGTGCAAGATTGATTATACTTGCATGACTAAGTTAAGAATAGAGGTATAGATGGAGGTACTATATTGTAATTTGTATTTTCACATGTCTAGAACTATTGATTCACATGATTTACTATTGATTTACATTATTTACTATTAGTGGAGGTGGTGCAAGTTTGATAATAATTGCAGGACTAAATTAAAAATGAAAGAAAAGTTGGAGGTATTGTACTGTAATATTTTGAGCCCCAAAACGTGAAATTATCGAAACTATATTTTCCTATAAATAGAAGTTAATTCTTCCTTCATTTTTCACCAATTCACTAAAGCTATAGAGCAATTATTATAGAGAGAAATTATAGAGAGAAAGAAGAAGAGAAGTCTGCTACCTCACTATTTCAGTATTCAGCCTTATTTTGAGGTAAGGGGTATTATTTTTTTCGTATTCGTGAAGAGAGCTATTGTTATTCCATTCCTTATTATTCTGTTGGAATAACCTGTATATATGCGAAGTACCACATACATGGTGAAATTCTTCTGTTATTCCATTCTTTATTATTATGTTGGAATAACCTGTTTATGCGAAGTACCGCATACATGGTGAAATTCTTCTAATATTCCATTATTTATTATTCTGTCGGAATATCCTGTCTGTGCATTTACGCCGGACCTGGTTCCATTATTTATTATTCTGTCGGAATATCCTATTTGTGCGTTTACGCCGGACCTGGTTCCATTATTTATTATTCTGTCGGAATATCATGTCTGTGCGTTTACACATGACCTGGTTACATTATTTATTATTCTGTTGGGAATAACCTGTCTGTACAGTCTATCGCACGTATGGTGAATCCTTTTGTTATTCCATTCTATATTATTCTGTTAGAATAACCTGTCTATGTGGATTACCACATGCATGGTGACTGATCCTTTATATTTATTCCTTATTAAATTGTGGAAATGATCTGTCTATGTGGATTACCGCATGGCGGGCAAAAATCCATTTTCAGTTTCACATATTCTCTTATACTCAGTTAGTTAAAGCTTTGACTTCTATACTCCATGAAATTAGTGGAATATCCTTGATATTTGCGCTTCATCCATTATCTTTTCATGAAAATATTCTTCTGAGCATTCTTAAATTTTTATCCACAAAGAAGTATCATGTTTTGGACGTTATTGGTTCCTGGATAAATTAATTCTTGAACTTGTTTTATTGAATTCTTATATCATTGTCATCATTCTCATGTTTATATTATGTTGAAAGTCATATGTGGCTTATAGTGCATAGATGGACTTGGTATGATTATGACCAGGGATTATTCGGTATAATCATAACCGTAATGTTACAAATGATGTGGAAAAAGTCCTCGTTGGCCCGTAGTGCATTGATGGACAATTTTTGGTATGATTATGGCTATGGATTCTCTTCGGCCAAGGGTGCAAAGATGAATTGTTTTATGGCATAATCAAGACCGTTGATGAAAACACGATTATCTTTGGCCGTAGCATAGATAATTCGTGGTCGTGATACTAAAGAATACCATTGACCTGTAGTGAAGGGATGATTTGATGATTTGGATTACTTATTAAGCTGAGTCTCAGTGATAAAATTGATGATAAACTTTTTAAATCATAGAAGATAGTAGATTTAATTCTCTACTTGACTTTTCTAATGGATTGCTTGTTCCACTCCAGTTAAACTTGATGTCTATTGTATTTCATCAGTTTAACACTGTTGAAGGCTAATGATAATTTATTTTGCATTATCTTAGTCATAATATTTCTTACTGGGCTAGTTGAGCTCACCCTTTTGCTTTCATTGTTCTCCAGGAAATGAGAACGTAGCAGGGACTAGTTGGGGAACGGAGTGACGGTCCAGATGATAGCGTTAGTAGTCCTCACTATTCTAGGAAATAGTGTGATAATAAATGTAATGAGGACTCCATTGAGTTTGTATATTGTCTAGAAGACAATATTCTTATTGAAACTCCTAGCTTATATTTTTTTCGTATTTTACACGACAGTTGTATAATTAAGTTTGTATTTGAATTTTGTACCATGTATCTAGCGATTCAAGATGGGTGATGTATACCTATTTTGGGAGCGTCACAGTTGGTATCAAAGCTTAGGGATATGATCCCTGGCTGAGATGTGAGACAAGAACTAGGAAGGGAGAGACGGGAAATTCCTTCGCTAGTATGACCTACCTAAGTTTATTTGGTGTTTAGTTGGTTTGTCAGAGTATAGGGATAATATGTGACATGTCATTTAACCATTGTTTTGTGACAGTAAAATGGCATCTGAAGATGTTGAGATAAGCAATGGAGCAAAACAATATGAACATGTCACAGTACGAAGCTAAGTTTGCCGAGTTGTCCTGATTTGCATCCCATTTAGTAGATAATGAGGAGTGAATGACGCGAATGTTTTGAAGAGGTTTGAAACCCGAAATATGTCAATACCTCATTTCTCACAAACTTTATTTATATTCAGATGTTGTGAATATGGCTCAGTTAGTGGAGCGCGATAATGAGTCATCACAACCAAAAGGTAACGACCAATAACACGATAATAATCATACGGTGGCAACGGCCATCGGAACAATGATAACCATTGTGGGGGAAATTATCATGCCAAGAATGGTAACCACTTTGGTGGTAATCATGTCCAAGATAATAGAAGTGGAAATTTCAAGTAGAGAAGGTTCAATAATGATGGAAAGACAGCAGCACCAACACCTGTCGTTAAGGAAGGAGAACGATCGTCGGTCGTATGTTACAAATGCGGAGGGGAGGGACACATCAGTCCAAGCTGCATAATGCATTCCAAAGCATGTTACAATTACGGAAGAGAAGGTCATTTAGCTCAATTTTGTCGTGCACCAAAGTTAAGTTCAGCTGGGACGGTGGCACCAAAGGCGGATACGGACAAAACAAAGTCGGTGGTTTCAGGAAGAGCGTTTTTTTGTGACTTCTCAAAAAAAATGAGTAACCCTAACGAAGTTAGCACGAGTTAGTTAATTATAAAATCTTGCGAAGTCTATACCTTATTAGAAACCGGTTCTACCCATTCTTTTATCTCTCTTGCTTGCGCTCAACGTTTAAATTTGACTCCGGAGAAATTAGACTTTGACTTATCGGTTGAAACTCCGTTAGGAGAAACCTTCATTACATGTGTTATCCAAGTCTTAGATGAGAGTCACAGTTTTGAATGACATTTGTATTATTAATAAATTTCATGACGTATCCTTGAAGACTTCCTAGCCTACCCCAGAGCGTGAAATTGAATTTTGTATTGACCCCAGTACAAAACCCATTTCTAAAACCCTCAAATATTTCTTCAACTAAAATGAACGTAACATGTGCTAAAGATGTTGGCTCGAGCTGTTGAAGACTACGACTATACCATTCAATATCATTGTGGAAGAGAGAACGTGGTAGCTGACGTGTTGAGTAGAAGATCGTATGTGTTTACGAGTGCGATGTTGTTAACACAAAAACACATTTCGTATAACTTACAAATGATGAAGATAGAGTTAAAGACTCTAGAGACCCACGTGAAGATACCGAATATACGAGTAGAATCGACTTTAATCGATAAAGTTAAAGCCGCTCAAGCTACATACTCAGAGCTAATGAATGTGAAGAAGAAGGTTCAAGAGGGCGTTATTCTAGAAGCAAGAATCGATGAATAGAGGAAATCTCAACCCTCGATTTAATTGGCCCATTTGAAATCCTTGATAGAGTAGGAACTATAGCCTATAGACTCGTTTTACCGCCAAGTATGTCGTGTGTTCATAACATTTTTTTTTCACGTATCGATGTTACGTAAATATGTGGATGACCCAAACCACGTTATTAAATTAGAACTAGACGAGATAGCAGAAGTTTTAACGTATGAGGAGATACGTGTTAAAATCTTGGATAAGAAGGATTATATTCGACACTCAAAGGTTATACCTCAAGAGTTAGAATTTGAAGTGAAGTCAAGGTATCCTCACTTATTCGGCATACCAGGTACGCACATAAATTTCGAGGGCGAAATTTCATATGGAGAGGAGATTGTAAGACCCCAAATTTTATGAATAAAGATTTAATTTTCTCAAAATATTTTTTTTGAATATTATGGTGTGGATTTGAGATAGTATTATAGTTGTGGGTAGTATTTATAAATTTTGCAAAGTATGCAAGTTGTTATATAATATTCGATTGGTCGGGGAATATTCATTTTAACAGGGAATATTCGTATGACGGCACAATCATTGGTGGACCCCACAATGGAAGTATTGTCGAAGTTAGAAAACGACAGAATTATCTTTTTATAAAACTAACGGCGAAAGTGTTACCGTTAAAACTGTTGAACTACCCGGTAGTAAAAGTACAGTAATATGCGTGGTTGCATAGTAGCATACGGTATTGATTATTGATGCTTACATAAGAAGTCACTCAATTATACTCAATTATTGCTACAAAATTGCTTGCATCATATCTCTCATAATATTGGTTCAATTGTTGTCTCAATATCATCTGCATAATATGTTATATTATTAAATCAATAATTGAGACGACAAAGTTATTCATATTATTATTTGCAATATTGACAATGTCTAGAAGTTCTGTCAAGGAGAGGTTTAGGTCATCTAATTGTGAGCCAATAGGGAGAAATACTTATCAAAAAGCCCCCTCTTTCCTGGGAATGACCTGGTTGTTAAATATTATGAGTTATAATATTAATGATGAAAAAGTTCGTATTGATTTAAGATGAAATTGATATTTCCATTGTGTTGGGATTATTAGTGTTAGTGGAAATCGACATCTATTCTGATGATAATTGATGTCTGGGGGTTATATTGATAAATCGGGTAAGTTATCGTATAAATAAGCAATTAATTTCTACTAATTCACATGCTTATATAACTATTTGTTCAAATATGTGTACTATTGAATCACATTCATGTACTATTAGGAGAGTTGGTGCAAGATTGATTATACTTGCATGACTAAGTTAAAAATAGAGGTATAGATGGAGGTACTATATTGTAATTTGTATTTTCACATGTCTAGAACTATTGATTCACATGATTTACTATTGATTTACATTATTTACTATTAGTGGATGGTGGTGCAAGTTTGATAATAATTGCAGGACTAAATTAAAAATGAAAGAAAAGTTGGAGGTATTGTACTGTAATATTTTGAGCCCCAAAATGTGCAATTATCGAAACTATATTTTTCTATAAGTAGAAGCTCATTCTTCCTTTATTTTTCACCAATTCACTAAAGCTATAGAACAATTATTATAGAGAGAAAGAAGAAGAAAAGTCTGCTACCTCACTATTCTAGTATCCAGCCTTCTTTTGAGGTAAGGGGTATTATTTCTTTCATATTCGTGAAGAGAGCTATTGTTATTCTATTCCTTATTATTCTATTGGAATAACCTGTATATGCGAAGTACGGCATACATGGTGAAATTCTTCTGTTATTCCATTCTTTATTATTATGTTTGAATAACCTGTTTATGCGAAGTACCGTATACATGGTGAAATTCTTCTAATATTTCGTTCTTTATTATTCTATCGAAATATCATGTCTGTGCGTTTACGCCAAACCTGGTTCCATTATTTATTATTCTGTCGGAATATCCTGTATGTGCATTTACACATGACCTGGTTCCATTATTTATTATTCTGTTGGGAATAACCTGTCTGTGTAGTCTATCGCACGCATGGTGAATCCTTTTATTATTCCATTCTCTATTATTTAGTTGGAATAACCTGTCTATGTGGATTACCACATGCATTGTGAATGATTATTTGTATTCATTCCTTATTAAATTGTGGAAATGATCTGTCTATATGGATTACCGTATAGCGGGCAAAAATCCATTTGTAGTTTCATATATTCTCTTATACTCAGTTGGTTAAAGCTTTGACTTCTATACTCCATGAAATTAGTGGAATATCCTTGATATTTGCGCTTCATCCAGTATCTTTTCATGGAAATATTCTTCTAAGCATTCTTAAATTTTTCTCCGCAAAGAAGTATCATGTTGACAATTTGGACGTTATTGGTTCCTGGATAAATTAATTCTTGAACTTGTTTTATTGAATTCTTTTATCATTGTCATCATCCTCATGTTTATATTATGTTGAAAGTCATCTGTGGCCTGTAGTGCATAGATGGACTTGGTATGATTATGACTAGGGATTATTCGGTATAATCATAATCGTAATGTTACAAATGATGTGGAAAAAGTCCTCGTTAGCCCGTAGTGCATTGATGGACAGTTTTTGGTATGATTATGGCTATGGATTCTCTTCGGCCAAGGGTACAAAGATGAATTATTTTATGGCATGATCAGGACCATTGATGAAAACACGATTATCTTTGGCCGTAGTGCATGGATTAATCATGGTCGTGATACTAAAGAATATCCTTGGCCTGTAGTGCATGTATGATTTGATGATGTGGATTATTTATTATGCTGAGTCTCAGTGATAACATTGATGATAAACTTTTTAAATCATAGAAGATAGTAGATTTAATTCTCTACTTGACTCTTCTAATGGATTACTTGTTCCGCTACAGTTAAACTTGATGTCTATTTTATTTCATCAGTTTAACACTGTTGAAGGCTAATGATAATTTATTCTGCATTATCTTAGTCATAATATTTCTTACTGGGCTAGTTGAGCTCACCCTTTTGCTTTCATTGTTCTCTTCAGGAAATGAGAACGTAGCAGGGACTAGTCGGGGAACGGAGTGACGGTCCAGATGATAACATTAGTAGTCCTCACTATTCTAGGAAATAGTGTGATAATAAATGTAATGAGGACTCCATTGAAATTGTATATTGTCTAGAAGACAATATTCTTATTGAAACTCCCAGCTTATATTTTTTTTCGTATTTTACACGACAGTTGTATAATTAAGTTTGTATTTGAATTATGTACCATGTATCTGGCGACTCAAGATGGGTGATGTATACCTATTTTGGGGGCGTCACAAAGTTCATGTTGGTTAAAGATGAAATTAATAGTTCAATTGTGTTGGGATTATTAGTGTTAGTGGAAATCGATATTTATTTCGCTAATAATTGATGTCTGGAAGTTATATTGACCAATCGGGTAATTAATCGGATAAATGAGCAATTAATTACTATTAATTCACATGTTTATAACTATGTGTTCACATGTGTGTACTATTGATTCACATGTATGTACTATTAGGGGAGGTGGTGCAAGATTGATAAAACTTGCATGACTAAATTAAAAATGGAGGTATGGATGAAGGTATTATATTGTAATTATTTTGTCACATGATTGTACTATTGATTCACATGCGTGTACTATTAATTCATGTGATGTACTATTAGGGGAGGTGGTGCAAGTTTGATAATACTTGCAGGACTAAATTAAAAATAAAGGAAAAGATGAAGGTATTATACCATAATATTTCGAGCCCCAAAACATGCAATTATCGAAACTATATCTTCCTATAAATAGAGCAATTATAAGAGAATCTATAGAGAGAGAATCTATAGAGAAGAAGCGAAGTCTGCTACTTCACTATTCCAGTATCCAGTCTTTTTCTTAGGTAAGGGATATTATTTTGTTCAATATTCATAGGAATAATATTTTCTTCCCTACTATGAAGTATATGAGTAATATTATTGCGTCTCGTATTATTGATTATACTCTCATCTTGTTAAAGTATTGCTTCTATACTTCGTAAAATTAGTAGAATATCCTTGAAATTTGTGCTTCATCTAGTATCGTTTCACAAAGATATTTTCTGCACATTCTTGTTAAATTTTAAGCTTTTCATGCCGGAGTACTGTCCATAAGTACTAATTCATTAATACGGTACTATTCACAAAAGTACTATTAATGGGTACTATTCACAAAGTACTATTCATAAAGTACTATTCACAAGGTACTATTCACGAGTACTATTCATAAAGTACTATTCCTGAAGTACTATTCCTGGGGTACTATTCACCTGAGTACTATTCACTCACAGTACTATTCATGACAAAAATTGATTTCTTTTCAGTCCAAATCATTTTTGATGCAATATCATTCTTGAATTTTACTCCACAAAGCAGTATCATGTTGGCAATTTGAACATTATTGAATTCTGGATAAATTAAATTATAAATCTTTGAAAATTTATCCTTTGTTTCTTTTAATTGAATTCTTATATCATTGTCATCATCCTCATACTTATATTGTGATGAAAGTCATCTTTGGCTTACGTGCATAGATGAACTGTTAATTGGTATGATTATGACCAGAGATCATTCAGTATAATCATGACCTGTAATGTTATAAATGATGTGGTAAAAGTCCTCATTGGCCCGTAGTGCATTGATGGACAGTTGCTGGTATGATCATGACCATTGGTGAAAACACGAATATCCTTGGCCCGTAGTGCATGGATAATTCGTGGTTGTGATACTATTTATTAAGTTGAGTCTCAACGATAAAATTTTTGATAAACTTTTTAAATCATAGAAGATAGTAGATATCATGCTCTACTTGACTCTTCTAATTCTTTAACTTGTTTTATTGAATTCTTATATCATTGTCATCATCCTCATGTTTATATTTTTTTTGAAAGTCATTTGTGGCCTGTAGTGCATAGATGGACTTGGTATGATTATGACGAGGGATTATTCGGTGTAATCATGACCGTAATGTTACAAATGATGTGGTAAAAGTCCTCATTGGCCCGTAGTGCATTGATAGACAATTGTTGGCATGATCATGACCATTAATGAATACACAAATATTCTTGGCCCGTAGTGCATGGATAATTGTGGTTGTGATACTAAAGAATATCTTTGGCCGTAGTGCAGTGGTGATTCGATGATGTGGATTATTTATTAAGCTGATTCCCAGCGATAAAAGTGATGAAAAACCTTTTAAATCATAAAAGATAGTAGATTTTATTCTCTACTTGACTCTTTTAATGGATTGCTTGTTCCGCTGCAGTTAAACTTGATGGTTGTTATATTATATCAGTTTAACACTGTTGAAGGCTAACGATAATTTATTCTGCATTATCTTAGTCATAATATTTCTTACTGGGCTAGTTGTGTTCACCCTTTTGCTTTCATTGTTCTCTTCAGGAAATGAGAACGTAGCCGGGACTAGTCGGGGAATGGAGTGATGGTCCGAGATGGTGGCTGTAGTAGTCCTCACTATTTAGTGTGATAATAAATGTAGTGAGGATTGAATTTGAGTTTGGATATTGTCTGTGAAGCCCCCAAAATAGGTATACATCACCCATCTTGAGTCGTCAAATACATGGTACAGAATTTAAATACAAACTTCTTTGATACAGTACGACAAAACGTAGCTGAGAGTTTCAACACGGATAATGTCGTAGAGAGTATACAAACTCAAATAAAGTCATCATTACATTTATTGTCACACTATTTTATAGAATAGTGAGGACTACTAAAACAACCATCTGGACCGTCAATCCGTCCCCCGACTCGTCCCAGCTATATTCTCATTTCCTGAAGAGAACAGTGAAAGAAAGGGTGAGCTCAACTAGCCCAGTAAGAAATATTATGACTAAGATAATGCAGAATAATTTATTGTTAGCCTTCAACAGTGTTAAACTGATAAAATATAACCAACATCAAGTTTAACTGCAGTGGAACAAGCAATCCATTAGAAGAGTCAAGTAGAGAATAAAATCTACTATCTTCTATGATTTAAAAGGTTTTTCATCACCTTTATCACTGAGACTCAGCTTAATAAATAAACCACATCATCCCTGCACTACGGCCAAGGATATTCAATAGTATCACGACCACAAATTATCCATGCACTACGAGCCAAGGATATTCGTGTATTCATCAATGGTCATGATCATGCCAACAACTATCAATCAATGCACTACGGCCAATGAGGACTTTTACCACATCATTTGTAACATTACGATCATGATTATACCGAATAATCCCTGGTCATAATCATACCAAATCCATCTATGTACTACAGGCCACAGATGACTTTCAACATATTATAAACACGAGGATGATGACAATGATATAAGAATTCAATAAAATAAGTTCAAGGATAAATTTTAAAGATATATAATTTAATTTATCCAGAAATCAATAACGTCCAAATTATCAACATGATACTATTTTGTGGAGTAAAATTTAAGAATGCTCAGAAGAATATTTCCATAAAAAGATACTGGATGAAACTGCGAATATCCAGGATATTCTACTAATTTCATTGAGTATAGAAACCAAAACTTTAACCAACTGAGTATAATAGAATATATGAAACTGCAAATGGATTTTCGCCCGTCATGCGGTAATCCACGTAGACAGATCGTTTCCACAATTTAATAAGGAATGAATACGAAGGATCATTCACAATGCATGCGGTAGTCCATATAGACAGGTTATTCCAACAGAATAATAAAGAATGGAATAACAGAAGAATTCACCATGCATGCGATAGAACGCACAGACACAGGTTATTTCAACAGAATAATAAAGAATAGAATAACAGAAGAATTCACCAGGCATGCGATAGACCACACAGACAAGTTATTCCAACAGAATAATAAAGAATGGAATAATAGAAGAATTCACCAGGCATGCGATAGACCGCACAGACAGGTTATTCTAACAGAATAATAAAGAATGGAATAACAACCTTTACGAGTATTGAAAGAAAATAACTCTCTTCATGAATATGAAAGAAATAATACCCCTTACCTTAGAAGAAACTAGATACTGGAATAGTGAGGTAGCAGACTTCTCTTCTTCTTTCTCTCTATAATTTCTCTCTATAATAATTACTCTTGTGATACTTAATGAATTGGTGAGAATGATAGAAGAACGAGCTTCTATTTATAAGAAAATATAGTTTCGATAATTGCACGTTTTGGGGCTCAAAATATTATAGTATAATACCTTCCTTTTTTTCTTCATTTTTAATTTAGTCCTGCAAGTATTATCAAACTTGCACCACCTCCCCTAATAGTAAATAATGTGAATCAATAGTTCAATCATGTGAATCAATAGTTCTACACATGTAAAAATACGAATTACAGTATAGTACCTCCATCTATACTTCCATTTTTAACTTAGGCATGCAAGTATTATCAATCTTGTACCACCTCCCCAAATAGTACATGAATGTGAATCAATAGTACACACATGTGAACAAATAGTTATAAGCATGTGAAATAATAGCAATTAATTACTTATTTATCCAATTAATTACCCGATTGGTCAATATAACCTCCAGATATCCATTATTATCGAAATAGATGTCGATTTACATTAACACCAATAATCCCAACACAATGGAAATATCAAATTCATCTTTAATCAACACGAACTTATTCATCATTAATATTATAACTCACAATATTTAACAACCAGATCATTCCCTAGACATTGTCAATTAGGTGACCAAACCTCTCTTTGACAGAATTTTCTAGACATTGTCAATATTGCAATTAATAATATGAATAACTTTGTTGTCTCAATTATTGATTTAATAATATAAAATATTATTCAGATGATATTGTGACAATAATTGAATCAATAATATGAAAGATATGATGCAGCAATTATTGTAGTAATAATTGAGTATAACTGAGTGACTTCTCACGTAAACATCAATAATCAATACTGTGTGCTACTATGCAACCACGCGTATTACTGTACTTTTACCACAGGGTAGTTCAACAGTTTAACGGTAAAACTTTCGCCGTTATTTTTATAAAAAGATAATTCTGTCATTTTCTAACTACGATAATACTTTCGTTGCTGGGGTCCACCAATGATTGTGTCGTCGTACGATATTTTCTGTTAAAACGAATATTCCCCGACCAATCGAATATTATATAACCACTTGCTTTCTTTGCAAAATTTGTAAATATTACCCACAACTATAACATTATATCATATCCACACCATAATATTCAAAAATATATTTCGAGAAAATTTAATCTTTATTTATAAAAGTTGGGGTCTTACATTGTCTATGAGGCAATATTCTTGTAAAAACTCTCAACTTATGTTATATAATTAAGTTTGTATTTGTATTCAGTACCATGTATTTGGCGACCCAAGATGGGTGATGTATATCTATTTGGGGGCCTCACAAAATGGGCCTTTGCATTGACAATATCGCACTCGTACCCGCATATGATTTTATACTCAATGCGTCAGCTACCACGTTTGCTTTTCCCGGTGGTATTGAATTGTATGATCATAATCTTTCAACAACTTAAGCCAACGGCGTTGCCGCATGTTGAGCTCCTTTTGGGTGAAGAAATATTTGAGGCTTTTATGATCCGTATAGATCTCCACTTTCTCCCCATACAGGTAATGCCTCTAAATTTTATGTACGAAAACTACTGCTGCCAACTTTAGATCATGAGTAGGATAATTCCTCTCATATTCTTTGAGTTGTCGTGAGGCATAGGCTATGACTTTCCCATGTTGTAACGACCCCCAAAATGCATACAATTTAATTCTTGACTTCGGTCGTTAATAATACATTCAACCTCTAATTTTACATCATTAAACGATAATACAACCGTTGAAATTTACAGAATAATTAAAATTTTATATTTCAAACTATTCTCGTTCCCAAAACATTCAACCTTTACATCTAAATATCAAAAAATCATTTTAATACTACAATAGTTTACATCGCAAAACGATATTACAATTCAACATTAATACATTATTAGAACCTTTAATAGTTTCTAACTATCAAATATACACATGAGAAAAGAATCACCGTTTCGCCACATATACATTGATAGCGCGACACCAACATTCCAATGATTATCAATGTGATAAACTGAGTGCAAGCACAAAACCCTCACCCATACAAAGATTTGTACAACTCAGCCATCACATGAGTCCTCAATTGAAATCCTACCTAGCTCTATCTTACTCTTAACTTGCTCTTTTCTCGATACGAATTCCTCGTACCACATCATCTATAACTCCTCGTGAGTTATCTCATACTATTTCATAGTACATCAACTTCATAGCATCAAGCTATAAATATTCAAACATTACAGACCATCTTTCCTTTATAACTTAAACAGATTACGTCGTGATCTTATTCTATAATCATCTACCTTAAAAGTCTTTCCTTAACTCTTGATCGTTTTGTTTTACGATCCCCTTTCTTTCATTTTTCATCATACATATCCATGTCTATACTTGGTACACATCGAGTCTCTAACAGTTTCAATATAGTATGCTGAGTGGTTTCCCACAAACAACCAACAAACTAGGTTCCGAGTTGCTAGTTCGTATATACCTTCGCTCTGTGAAGGAATCGTTTAGCCCAGATACCACACATCAACTATTAAATAGTACAATTATACCATACTTAAATATAACTTTTTGATTCTTAACTTCTTTATCACCCTCTTCTTATAGACATTGTCTATTTATTATCACCTTACATCCACATTCATACTCTTTATAACCTTGCGAGATTCTTCTTTGAATCCTTTCACGCATGTTTTAATCCTTTCTATATAAATTTTTTAAATTATTTCTTATTGTTCAAACTCTATTTGAGCTTATTCTTTCATTATCTGCACCTCTCTTCTCTAAGGTTATAGCCTATGGTACTCCTACCTAAGGTTTATAACCTACATGCTTTGATACCAACTGTAACGACCCCAAAAATGCATACAATTTAATACTCGACTTCGGTCGTTAATAATACATTCAACCTCTAATTTTACATCATTAAACGATAATACAACCGTTGAAATTTACAGAATAAATAAAATTTTCTATTTCAAACTATTCTCGTTCCCAAAACCTTCAACCTTTACATCTAAATATCTAAAAATCATTTTAATACTACAATAGTTTACATCGCGAAACGATATTACAATTCAACATTAATACATTATTCAGAACCTTTAACATGTTTCAAACGATAATAACACAACCTAATTGTGTAAAACTTCAAGTATCACATCTGATTCATGTCTTTCAAGTAACACATAACTTTACCTTGAATCTTGAACCAGTAAAAGTGGTTATTTGCAAGGTTGAGCTCGACAGCCCAACAAAATCTAACAGTTTTCATGCATCATGTAGCACAAAATAACATGCTCAACATATAACTCATAAACATTAGACTAATATAGCATACATGTTACAGTTCATATAATCAAGTATAAAGATTGAGTTCCTTACTCAATCAGAAAGTTTTACTCAATCAATGTAGTCATAAGTTGACTTTAACATTTCATACATTCAACATATATATAACATAACATACTCTTTGCAATAAAGATTTGAAACAGTTAATCACCAATTCACATAGTAAATAGGAACTGAAAGACTTCCCTTGATCGTTGATTACCAATAAACGTTTAACAACTTACAGTTATCTGCACTTCACGTGCCCTACACAATTATATAATCATGTACATCAACTATTAGTCACTTAGCAATGCAAAGTAGCTATAATGTAAACTTTACTCTACATCTCATAACCCTTCCTATTATATATACACAATGTTCAATTTTATTGTGTTAACTTTCAACTTATATCTCACTGTATTTCATATTCGAAGTTCATTCAAGTGTTTAAGTCTTGCTAGGACTACTTATTGGTTTTATATTAACACTATTCAATATCTTATTATATTCATTTCATTTGATTTAAAACACTTTTTACGTTCATTATCACTTATCACGGCGTTTCGACGTTTATTCGTCACACGCCCAATTTGCCTCT
The DNA here is from genome assembly GCA_020205505.1 of Panax japonicus. Taxonomy (NCBI): domain Eukaryota; kingdom Viridiplantae; phylum Streptophyta; class Magnoliopsida; order Apiales; family Araliaceae; genus Panax; species Panax japonicus. The sequence continues at coordinate 382 of JAINUV010000114.1, read as the reverse complement.
CTTGTGCATGCTTACTATGCTTCTATAACTTATCTAATACATTATTATATTAATGTTAAGTATCATTATATTTACTAAAATTCATGTTTTATAATTTAGAACAACATCTTTTATCGTCAGATCACTACACTAGCATACGTACATACCCAACGCCCTCCAATTGCCTTCGATTACATAACAGTCACAACGATGACTATTTTGACCCTTCCTAACGACCTCAAATTGAAACACTTAAAGAATAAAAGTTGTAGGTCTATTCGTCCTCATTCCGGATCATCTTCAATCACCTCAATCCGAGTTCGTATTGAAAATGTTATGGTCATTTTACCAAACTAGGTCAAAGTAGTCACAATGAGCAGACTATGGGGCGCGGCCGAACCCC
>JAINUV010000115.1:0-80952 GCA_020205505.1 Panax japonicus | reverse complement strand
TCAATTGAATAACCCTATTTTTTAGGAAGCTCGATAGGGCCATGGGCAACTCTACTGGTTCTCTTCAATGCCGACTCCCAAGCTACTTTTGGTCCTAGGGTCTCTCGGATCATTGCCCGATTATACTTAATACTGGCCTCAATTGTAGAAGACTCAGGAACACCTTCCAATTTTTTAACTTTTTGCTTGAGCTAGATGGGTTCAACCATGCTGTTTCAGATAGTTGGAATACCAATATTCGAGGAAATGCCTTCTTTATCCTCAATGAGATTTGCGCATTACCAAAAGGTCCCTATTTTACTAATTCTTCAAACGTAATCTCACAAATATGCTAGATGCTTACAAGACCAATTGGCTACTGTCCAAGTTTCCTTCAGGCTGACCCCCTTAATCCTGCTTTGCTCTCCCATGAATCTATATGCTCCAAGTCTCTTTGGGAACCCTTGCTCTTGAAGAATCTCTGCTTCTCCAGAAATCTCGTGCTATTTGGCTGTCCCAGGAACAAGAATTCGAAGTTTTTTTGCTAATGTTATCAAACACTGGAACCATAACAAGATTCTATCCATTCTTAACAGCTCTGGTTCTCTTATTGTTGACCAGCTGGGTATCAGCAGGTGGCGTCGATTTATTTTCAGATCTGTTCGATCCTCTCCTTGTTCCTACCCTGGTCATGACGAGCTTAAAAACTTTGTAACCAGAGGATCTCTCTTGAGGGCCTCAGCTCTGTCAGCTCCCATCCTAGATGCGGAAATTCTAGAAGTTCTCCAGTCCATGAAGAAGAATAAAAGTCCCGGTCCTGATGGATTCAACGTTGACTTCTTTATTCATTGTTTGGGATATTGTAGGCCATACGACTTCTCAGCTGCTGTCCAGATTCCTTTTTCTCTTCTGGCATCTTCCCGGTGGAGTTAATTCTACAACCATTGCTTTGATCCCGAAGACCGATAACCCATCTTGCATGTCTGATTTCCGGCCCATATCTTGCTGTAATACTACCCTACAAATGTATTGCGAAAATCCTTGCCAATAGCTCAGTGTGTTCTTCCTTCCATCATAGATCATGCTCAATCTGCCTTCATCTCTGGTAGAAGTATCAGCGACAATATTTCTCCTTGCTCAAGAACTCTTTCGGAACTATCATAGGCTTTCTGGGCCCTCGCTGCGCGCTTAAAATCGATATTAGGAAAGCTTTTGACACTGTTGACTGGGGATTTCTTTTGGACCTGTTGAGTCTTCTTCAATTTCCTCCTCCTATCTTTATTCATTGGATCAAAGGGTGTCACTACTCCTATGTTCTCGTCAAAGTTAACGGTGCTCTTGCTGGTATTTTAAGGTGCCAGAGGCTTCGCAAGGTGATCCCTTATCTCCGTACCTGTTTGTCCTAGCTATGGAAGCACTTTCAATGATTATCTCTAAGGGAACTTCTGCCTGATTTCAAATTTCATTGGAAAGCTGAACCTTGTAAAATTTCGCATGTCTGCTTGCTGATGATGTTCTCCTTTTCTCACGGGGACTTGGCCTCAGTTACTATTATTCACTCTTGCATTCAGTCCTTCTCTATGTTTTCTGGGCTCATTCCTAATGTTCTCAAAAGTATGTGTTTTTCTGTCTAATGTTCCTGATGAGGTAAAGGGAAGTATTTACCAGATGTTGGGTTTTCCGATAGGCATCTTGCCAATCAGGTTTTTTGGAGTTCCCCTAATTTCCTCTCGCTTATCCCATTCCGATTGCCAGCCTCTGATTCATAGAATTACAGCCCGGGTTTCGTCGTGGACATCGCGTTTCCTCTCCTATGCTGGTAGAGTAAGCTTGATTGAGTTGTGCTCTTTTCTATTCAATCATATTGGGCAGCCCACTTTATCCTGCCTAAATCGGTCTTGCGTTCTATTCAATCTATTCTTTGTAGATTTCTTTGGAAAGGCTCTGGAGCTAAAGTAGCCTGGAAGGATTTAGCCCTCCCTATTGCCGAAGGAGGTCTACCATAAAAAATCTCTCAGAGTGGAATTCAGCTCTTATTATTCTCCACCTTCTTAAGGTTATCTCCCCTTCTCCTTCCTCCTTGTGGGCTAAATGGGTCAAGTCAACCGTGCTCACTCGGCGTTGCTTTTGGCATTTACCTATTCCCGCTGACTGTTCTTGGATCTGGCGTAAGATCCTAAAATTTCGTCCCATTGCCCTTAACTTCCTTCATTATAGAGTTGGGAATGGATGTTCCTTCATCTCTGGCATGATCCGTGGTTGGATGGTCAGGCCATTAACCCTACTGAGGCCCTTATCTCAAACACTCGTCTTCCCTTGACTGCTCATTTATCCGTAATCACTTCTCCTGGTGCTTGGGCATTGCCTCCTAGCTTTCACCATGAAGTTATTCAATTATGGAATAGGATTGCTTCTCTCCCAGCCCCTTCGTCCTCTGAGGACAGAATCTTATGGGGATCCACTGATATTAAAATGGTTAAAGCCTCGATCATCTGGGAATCCATTCGCACTTCTTCTCCAAAACCCATGGGCTCACCTGCTTCGGCACTCTCTCCACATTCCTAGATATTCCTTCACCACATGGCTGGCCCTTCGTGGCAGGCTGCCGACCAATGATCGCTTCTTCTCTCCTCTACTCGAGGTTTCGCCCTACATTTTGCCCTTTCTTCTGCGCAACTCATGTTGAGACCTTTTGCCCACCTTTTTTTGATTGTATCTTTTCATCTTGTCCTATCCTCTGTTCTAGCATTTGGGGGCTGGACTAATGTCCCAATGAGGTGGGATAATCTAGTTGATTTTATTATCCAGTTTGGTAGAAATAGCATTAGGTCCAATATCCTCAGCTTTCTTTCACTTCAACTGTGTACAAACTCTGGGCGGCTAGGAATTCCTTTGTTCATGATCAGATTAAAAAGCCTTTGGGTGTAGTGGTCAGGACATTTTGAGTATCATTAAATCCAGGCTGTCTTCCTCTTCTAAGTTTCTCTTGGCTGCTCAGGCAACCCTAGCATTAGTATGTGGTTATAGTTGCTGGGGTGCAGGTTTGGGCGAGGTGATGGTTTGTGATGGTTAGGTTCGGCCGGTATGTTCTGGGCATGAAGGTGGGCAGGAAGGTCTGGGCTGCTCTGAATCGCTTGGCTGTCTTCAATCAGCCTTTGGTTCAGCTTAATGGTGCTCGCAGTTCTCTCTAGGCTTCGGCATTTTCAGTTCGAATGAAATGGGGAGTTCTGGCTGCTGGTTCAGTACGGTTTGTTTATGTGCTTGTGGTCCTGAAGTTCAGCCTTCCTCCTGTAGTGAGCCTGCAATCGATGATTTGTTGCATTTTATTGCGGGATGTAGGATCGATTTCTTGATCAAATCAGCTTTGGCCATTATTGGGGTTGATCTGGTCCGACTGAGTTCGACAGGGTAGGCAGGTCTGGTCGGAGGGTCCTTCTATTTGTTCGGCTTCCTGGCACGCGCAAGCTTCAGCTCAGTCCCGTCTGTGTTGTCAGTAAGGCTTTCATTTCGGCCTCTTCTGCGTTGGATTCGGCTCCGGCCTCATCTGTGGCGGGGTTCGGCTGGCTCAGCTTTGGTCACCCTCATCGGCTTCGGGTTTTATTCAGCTCATCTTCGGTTCGGCAGATGCAGTTTTCTAGGCGAATTGAGGCTTTCATGGCTTTTCGGCCTCTTCAGCCGGTCGGGTTCGGGTCACCCTCATCGGCGTGGTGTTTCTCTGGTTCATCTTCGGTTCGGCTGATTGGCAGTTATCTAGGCGAATTGTCTCTGTTTCAGTTCACTTCATTTTATATCTGCTTGTTTAGGCTATCTCCTGCTCTAATTATATGCTTGTATTTTGTTATGAACCTTGCTTTTTTTGGCTTTTGATCTTAGTAGGTCTTTAGGGGGGTTGTCCCTAAAGGCCCTCTTGTCCAAGCAACTTTAGAACCATGTTTGTCCATGGATGGACCCTTCCATAAGAATCTAGACATGGAAGACTGAAGATCTTTCAAAACTACTGCAGGAAGAATGAAGTGAGCCGACCAAATAGCTTGAGAGGCATGTACACTGACTTGATAAGTTGCATACGGCCGGTACAGAGAAACTTATTGGTCCAGGAGATAATTTTGGCTTTGACCCTTTCGAGGAGGGGCGGCTGTCCGCAAGGCTAAGTTTCGAGTTGATCAAGGGAACCCCTTATAAGAACTTTGTAGGGAACACCCCCAACCGAAAATCCAAAAGGCTAAGGATTTGATCCGATTGGGCAGGGGGAACATGGGAGAGAAACACATACTCTTTGAGGCATTGATGTGGAGACCTGAGCCCAAGGAGAATTTGTCGAGACACGTCTTAATATTCGTGACAGAGTCAATATCACCATGAAAGAAGATAAGAATGTCATCCGCAAAGTAAAGATGGGTAATGGATAGAGGCGTAGCTCGCCAATGAAACTTGAAAGAAGCCTGCTTTGAAGTCTGGGAAAGCATAAGAGAAAGGACTTCCATAATGATGACAAAAGGTAGGGGGATAATGGGTCACCTTGTCTAAGACCTTTAACCCCTTTAAAGTAACTACATAGAGCCCCATTAACCTTAACAGAGAAACTGGAAGTGGAGATGCATGCCTTGATCCAAAAAAATAAATTTGGGAGGAAACTTGAAAAGTTGTAAAGCAGCCAAAGGAAATCCCAAGAAATAGAGTCAAAAGCTTTCATGAGATCAATCTTCATAGCTCACCTGGCCGGCCCGGAGGGTCTGTGGTAATTTCTGAAAAGTTCTTGAGCAAGAAGAATGTTATCACCAATCCTCCATCCCAGAACAAAAGCAGATTGGAAAGGAGAAATGATGGAGGGGAGAATATCCTTAAGCCTAGACGCAATGAGCTTCGAAATACACTTATAGGTAGTATTGCAGCAAGAGATGGGTCTGTAATCATTCATAGAAGAGGGGTTCTGAACCTTCGGCACAAGGGCAATGGCCGTGGCATTGGACCCCCTAAGCAGACATCCCTGACTGAAAAAGGAATAGCAGCAGTGAAAACCTCCCCAACAATATCTCAAGCACGAAGGAAGAAATTAACAGTGAACCCATCAGGGCCAGGACTCTTGTTCTTCTTCATGTGCTTAAGGGTGGACAGAATCTCCTCATCAGACACATCTCTGACAAGCAAAAGAGCTTGTTGAGAGGACACAAGCTTGGCCCCTAGAGAGTCAGGAAGAGGGATAGTGGAGCACATAGCATGGGAAGGCGTACCTAAGAGATCATAAAAGTGGTTAACTGCAACTCGTTGAACAGCCAAGTGCCCAAAACACAATTCACCCTCAGAATTCTCAATTGCTAGGATCTTATTAGTGTTCCACCTTTGCTTTACTTGGTTATGGAAGTAACCCGTATTTTGATCACCCTCCTTCAGCCATTGAATTCTAGATTTTTGCTTAGCAAATTTCTCTTCAAGGAGGAGAGCAGCCCAAAGAATCAGTTTGAGATCTCTGATAAGAAGAAGAGAAAGATCACCTGGATTAAGAAGATGGCTTGCTGAGTGGCGAGCAAGCAGTCCCTAGCCTTCTTTACATTAGAAATCAGATTACCATTGCGTTTATTAAGATCCTTTAAGGCAAACTTAACAGCAAACCCCTACTAGAATCTGAAGAGGGTCCCCCAAACAAGGAGCGAGCCAAGCAGTCCTAACCACTTCATGATAATTTTCCAGGCCCATCATGAAATTGAAGAATTGGAAAGGCTTAGAAATGTTGGGCAAGAATATACCAGACTGAACCACCACATGACAATGATCACGAGGGCAGAAAATAGCTTGGGAGTTGGGATATGAATCCAACCAAAGGTTATTAACCAAAGCACGATCAAGCTTCATTTTTTTTGATAATGTGGAGTTTTCCAACTGCAGTCGGACTAATCTCCCAAGCCCCGGACTAGGCTTACGCACAGGCTCGGCCTAAGACGTGGCTCCACCCTGAAACGAGCGACCCGTGGCCACCACGCCCATTTTTGAGTTTAACAAATGTTGCTAGCGGGGATCGAACTGAAGACGTCCAGGTTTACAGCTCGCCCCCAATCAATCCTTAACCGCTGCGCTAAATGCTGGTGGTTGACGATCAATCTTCTTGTAAGTTGGGTTTGCAATTTGAGAATCCCACCAGGTGTGAAGAGGGTCAATAGCGCGGAGATCCATCAAGAGAAGGTCGTCAGGCCAATCCTTGAAGTCTTGCATACCATAATCCCAGGAGCATGAACCTCCATCAATTTTAGTCAAGGATTTAACCACATTGAAGCCCCCAAGAAGAGTCCACGGTTTATCAATTGAGCCAGCAATAGCTCTCAAATTATTCCAAAGAGATTTCCTTTCACTAGGGGTATTGAGCCCATAAACAACAGTAACAAATCCATTAAAACTAAAATTGATAGAAGAAACAAAACAATGAATAAATTGTGCAGACTTTGTAATAACATTGACATTCAAGGTATTTGGGTCCCAACCAACCCAAATTCTTCCATTCGCATGATACTCATAGTTAAAATGCCACTGCCAATTCCTACAAATAGCTTTAGAGACAGAATTGGCCCTAGGAGACTTGACCCTTGTTTCAACCAGGCCGACAAAAGAGATTCTATACTTACAAATGAGATCATGGACGCTAGTCTACTTAAGAGACATATTTACACCTCTAATATTTATAGAGCAAAAATTAATCATAAAAAAGGGGGTTTGGGTTAATCTGGGGACTTCTTACTCCCCCCCTCCTTTGATCTTTTTCTTTGATGCATGACCAAAATCAAGAGAGCCTATAGCTTTGTGTTTGAGATCCCTAACTTCCTTCTCATCAATCAGTTTAAGTTTACCCACAAGGGGGTTGGGAGAGGGAGTGGCATCAGTGTCAGAGAAACAGTCCTGAACACCAACAGCCACAATGGGGAGAAGGTTGAACAAATTGGAGTCTAGAGGGGGAAAAGTATCCTTCGGGTTAGATTGTTGCTTAAGCCCCTTAGCAACCACAGTCCAACCATCAGGAGGGGGGGCAGAGGAAGAGCCTTGGGCAGGTGGACGGGGAGGACAGGGGAAGCAAAGAGCTTCCTGTCCAACCTGTAACTTTGGGACCCATTTAAAGTGGGCACTAGGCAGCGAAGCAAGAGAGTGACCAAAAGACTTGCAATGAGAGCATACGATAGGTCGATTTTGGTAATCCACTTTAACCCGAACAACTTTTCCAGTTTTGGTTTCCTCATTGATAACGTCCACTTCCTGACAGCTAGGGAATGAAGATGAAGAAGAGAGCTCTATACATACTTTGGCAAATGTCATCGGCTTGAATTTGCTAGTAACAATATCAACGAAGAGAGGCTTACCAATGCCACTAGCAAGGTAACTGAGCCCTGTAGGAGAAATGTAGGATATTGGGACGTTGTGAAATTTAACCCAAACTGGAGCTTTAGTGTAAGCTTCAAACTTGAAATCCATGCCTTCCTTCCAAAGCATGAGGCATAGATGTTTGTTCGAGATGTACCAAGGGCCAATAGCAGCCTTAGCAGTCTTAGCAGTAACAGGAGAACATAATAATTCCCCCTCTTCTTAAACCAGCCTCCAAATTACCAACAGACTTCAGGGTAGAGCTATCATTTCTAAGACCTCTCCTTTCTCTTCCTTACCACTGTTTACATGATGGTTAGTCATAACCATCTCTCGCAGGGAACTCAGTCAGTAGTCCTTCTGTAGACCTCTTTGCTGAGTTTGGTGTTTCTCGACCGAGCTCTCTGTCCTCTCTACCTACTCCGGTTGGTGTCGAGGAGATGGGAGAGTCAGATCCTTTTCTAGGTAATACCGATACCATCATAAGCTTAGATGACTCTACTCCAAATGCTTTGTAATCTGAAATGGATATGGGTTGTGTGATGGGGGCCAATGCTAAGGAATTTTTCTCGGATGCATAGCACTTCTCTCACAAAGACAGAGAGGAAGCTTTGTTTGAAAGAAGAAAAACATGCATTTTATGGAGTTACTTCCAATGATGTTCAGGAATTCTTATCGGATGGTAAGAGGGTCAACCTCCAGATTTCACACAAGGTTTCTGAGATTAATCCTAACCGTATTACCTTAAAGGAACCTTCTGGTTCTTCCATAGTGCTACTCTGGGTGCTACTCTCCAATAAGTTAAGTGTGTGGGTGAAGATGTTGGGCTGGGCAATGTAGCACCATTGAATCCTCCGGCATCTAAGGCTGGTAAGGTTGGTGGAACACCAACGCCAGTGGTACAGGCACGGTCTCCCATTTCCTCCTGTCGTGTCAATTCTAGGTCCCCTAGTGTCAGCTCTGCCTACAAATTCAAAAGCTCCTGCTTCTTTCCTCGAGGAAGGGGAAATACCTGCCCAAGGTGAGAAAGTAGCCTCCAAATCTTGGTGTGATGTGGTAGGTAAAACCACTGTCAGGGCTTCTAGGCAACTTATGTACCACCCCCCTTCTTCTGAAGCTGGAAAGTTGTTAGTCATATTAGGTTAGGTAAATTGTTTCCTAGGCTTTCTAGGTGTTTTAGTCCCCTTCGGGAGAAGTGGACTATGCTCTGATCTTTATTGTAATATCTAAAGTTTTTTGCATTTTAATATACAAACAAATTTAGCAAAAAAAAAGTTGTCAGTCATACCTCTTGAGAGGCAACCAGATCTGGGCAGCTAGTCTAGTGGGTTATTTCCTTCATTCATCTTGGGCTATCTCATGTTTTCCTACACAGCAAAGTCTACTACATTTTCAAATTCAAATCAGTTTCAGACTGTGACAATGTGTTGGCTTCAGCTCCATGGCACTTCACTTCTAAAGTCACGGTCCTTCAGAAATGGAAAGAAGGGGTTGTGTTTTCAAAAACCGAGTGCATTTCAGTTCCTATTTGGGTTAAACTTAGCAATATTCCTCTTTCTTATTGGTCAGATGAAGGTATTAGTTATATTGCTAGTGCTATTAGTAAACCTCTTTTCACGGATGAAATGACAACTAAGAATGAGTTCCTGAACTTTGCTAGAGTTTGCATTGAACTTAAGGCCTCATTTTCCTTCCCCCCTTCTATCCGAGTAGCCACAAAGCAAGATCACTCTTCGGAGTACTCTTTTGAATCTGTTGAGGTTGAATATCAAAGCAAACCCCCCTCATGCTCCAATGCCTTGTGTTTGGTCACTCTCCTCTCAAGTGTCCCAAAGCTAACTACAAGTGGATTCCTAAAGATCCAAGGGTTGGTACAAATGATAATGTGCAAATAATGGTGGAGGGTCCTACAATGGTGACTAATATTAGGCTAATGACTGTTGGAACTGGCTCTGCTGAAGGTCAAGGGTCTGGACCTGCTTTGCAAGCTACTGGTGGTTCTCCTCAGAATGACTGGATAACAGTTGGTAGGGGAGGAAAATCTGGATCTGTTACTCCTATTTCCAGTCGAGAAATGATCATCTCCAACACTTTTGCACCTATGGCTCAAGTAGATGAATAGTGTCGTATTCGTGGTTAGTGCCGTATAAGTGAATAGTACTGTATACGTGAATAGTAATCCCGACATAAAAACTTCCAAATTTGATAAAAATTCATACCAATATTTCAGCATAATGATATTGAAAGAAATAATATCATTTAAGAAGAAAATAACATCCCTTACCTCGAAAAAAATAGAACTTCTGACTGAATATCAGATATAACGCTGAAAGAAACTTGCACCGTATAACAACACTCAAAGTATCAAAATACTCACAAAAATACGCTCGATATTATTGAGAGAGAAAACTTTAGATTCTGGTGTGATTTTCAATTCTAACCTAAGCACCCTATTTATAGGAAAATGCTTACAACACCAAAGAAAAAAATTTAATAAAATATTAATATATATTTTTTAAATTCTTACGCACACAACTTTGGTCCAACATCAGCCACACACCTCACCTAAAGTCACAAAAAACGTTTTTCTTATTAAAAATATTTTAAACTCCAAAAATCAATTATTCCAGAACTTCAATAATTCATAATAAATAGCCCTTTTATCAGAAAAATTCGAATCTTATGTCCTTCCATATGAAATTGAATTCTCAAAAACTTTTTAAGTTTAAGTTTTTCCAAATTCCAAACAGAAAATGACCGAAATCCACATACGGACGATTTTACAGGCTATAATCAAATTTCAGTACAAAAATTGGGTCCACCAACATGTTTAACATGTTTTTAGTATTTACTGCAACAAAAATACTCTTCCTCCTCATTTACTCATTTATCCCACATTCATTGTAAAAATATCACCATTATTATATTATTATAATATAATAATATTTAAATAAATTATTTTATCAGAAAATATAAAATATCAATTTTTAACAATTGTCACTTTAAAAATTTTCTCCATCTATATCCACATAAAATAAATATTTTCCTTATCATATAAATCAATAATTAATTATTCACAAATAATATTACAAAATCACAATAATGACAACCAGGCCGTTCCTAGGAAAGAGGGGGCTTTCTAATAAGGATTTCTTCTTTACTGGCGCGCAATTAGGTGACCAAACCTCTCCTTAGACAGAACTTTCTAGACATTGCCAATAATGTTATCTAGTAATATTATTAAAATAATATGAATTACTGATCTGATAATGGGAAATACTATGTAGTGACAATTATTGAAACAACAATAATATAAAATATCAACATAGCAATTATTGAATCGATAAAATAAAATATTGAACAGTAATTATTGTAACAATTATTGAGTAGTGTCTTCTCACGTAAGAATCAATAATTGGTGCAATACCGCGTGCTACTGTGCAACAACGCGTATTACTGTGTTTTAACCACTGGGTATTCCAACAGTGTTAACGGTAAAAACTACACCGTTATTTATAAAAACTCATACTTGTCGTTTTCTTCATCCAATCGCTTTCCGTTATGGGGCCTACAAAAGGATGCGCCGTCGTACGAATATTCCCCGACAGGAAGAATATTCCACAACCAAACGAATATTCCCCGACAACAATGAATATTTTTAACCACTTGCTTATTTAAAATATTTGCCCATTTTACCCATAACTAATCACATTAATCAAATCAACCTTTACTATTTCAAAATAATAAACAAAGGAAATTCAATTTCATTTATAAAAAGTTGGGGTCTTACAACCTTCCCTTCTTATAAATTTCGTCCTCGAAATTGACGTACGTACCTGGTGTTTCGAAAAGGTGAGGATACCTCTTTTTCATTTCTGATTCCAACACCCAGGTCATTTCTTCAATAGCATGGTTCCTCCACAAAACCTTAACTTGTGGTATAACTTTGGTGCGTAGGACATGCTCTTTCCTATCCAAGATCTTAACAGGTACCTCTTCGTACGTTAAATCTTTGGCTATCTCGTCTGGTTCTAACTCAATAATGTGGTTCGGGTCCTTCACATATTTACGAAGCACAGATATGTGAAAAACGTTATGAACATGAGACATGCTTGGAGGTAACGCGAGTCTATAAGCCACATTTCCTACTCGGTCAAATATCTGAAATGAACCAATAAATCGTGGATTGAGCTTTCCTCTCTTTCTGAATCTTGTAACTCCCTTACATGGAGAAATACGTAACAATACATGATCCCCAGTGTCAGATTCCACGTCTTTTCGATGAAGATCCGCATAACTCTTTTGCTGATCTTGTGCCGTTTGTATACGTTGTCGAATCGTTTGGATCTTCTCTGTAGTCATTCGTACCAACTCTGATCCCAACAACGTTGCTTCTCCCACCTCATCCCAGCATATTGGAGAGCGACACTTTAGTCCATACAATGCTTCAAATGGAGCCATACCTATACTTGCCTAATAACTGTTGTTGTAGGAGAATTCCACCAATGGTAGGTACTTATCCCAACTCCCTTTGAAATCTAGGACACAAAGTCTTAATAGATCTTCAAGAGTGTGAATAGTCCTCTCTGATTGTCCGTCCGTTTGAGGATGGTATGTCGAACTGAATCGTAAATTCGTGCCCATAGCTTTCTGCAAGCTAACCCACAATCTTGAAGTGAATCTTGGGTCACGATCTGAAACTATGGATACTGGCATGCCATGCAATCTCACAATCTCATTTACATACATACTAACAAGACATTCAAGGGAATAAGTCTCCCGTATAGGCAAGAAATGAGCAGACTTGGTTAATCTATCAACAATAACCCAAATTGCATCTATGCCTTGAGAAACCTTGGGAAGACCCGTAACAAAATCCATAGTAATGTGTTCCCACTTCCATTTCGGAATCTCAAGTGGTTGCAATGGACCCTTCGACACTTGATGCTCCGCCTTTACACGTTGACAAGTTAAACACCTCGAGATAAACTTTGTGATCTCTCTCTTCATATTGTTCTACCAAAATGTATGTCGAAGATCACGATACATTTTGGTACTTCCATGATGGATTGCAAATGGTGTATTGTGTGCCTCCATCATGATCTTGTATTTCAAATCATAGTCATTAGGAACACAAAGTCTGGAGTGGACTCGAAGTATTCCTTCTTCATCGATTCTTGCTTCTGGAATAGCACCTTCTTGTACTTTCTTCTTCATACGCACCAGCTCCGGATCAGTGGCTTGAGCAACTTTAACTTTATCGATTAAAGTTGGTTCTATGTGTATACTTGAGATCATCGCATGGGTCCCCGGAGTCTTGAATTCTATCTTTAACTTTAGTAAATCACACAAAATGGGCATTTGTGTTGACAACATCGCACTCGTTCCTGCATAAGATCTTCTACTTAATGCGTCAGCTGCCACGTTCTCTTTTCCGGGATGGTATTGGATGGTATGGTCGTAATCTTTCAACAACTCGAGCCAACGTCGTTGCCGCATGTTGAGTTTCTTTTGAGGCTTTTATGATCTGTGTAGATCTCCACTTTCTCCCCATATAGGTAGTGTCTCCATATCTTCAATGTGAAAACGTCTGTTGCCAACTCCAAATAATGAGTAGGATAATTCCTCTCATATTCTTTGAGTTGTCGCGAGGCATAGGCTATGACTTTCCCATGTTGCATGAGAACACATCCTAACCCTTTGCCTGAAGCATCGCTGTAGATAACAAATCCATCCGAACCAGATGGCATTGTCAGAACAGGTGCCGAAATAAGTCTCTTCTTGAGTTCTTGGAAACTCTTCCCGCATTCCTCGCTCCATACGAATTTTGTATCTTTACGAGTCAGCTGAGTTAACGGAGTAGCAATTTGAGAAAATCCTTCCACAAATCTCCGATAATAACCAGCTAAGCCCAGAAAGCTACATATTTCGGTCACCAACTTCGGTTGCTCCCAACTTTGTATTGCTTCAATTTTCGTCGGGTCAACAGATACTCCATGTTTTGACACCACGTGCCCAAGAAAATGCTACTTCCTCAAGCCAGAACTCACATTTCTTCAGCTTGGCATATAGCTTGTTATAACGAAGCCTTTGCAGTACCAGCTTCAAATGGCGCTCATGATCTTCACGTCTTTTGGAATAGATGAGGATGTCATCAATAAAGACAACAACGAACTGATCCAAATATTCTTTGAACACACGGTTCATCATATCCATGAAAGCAGCAGCATTAGTCAATCCAAAAGACATGAGTAAGAATTCATAATGCCCGTACCGAGTTCTGAAAGCAGTCTTTGGAATATCCTCAGTCCGAACCTTCAGCTGATGATATCCAGAACGAAGATCGATCTTTGAAAAGAATTGTGCTCCTTGTAACTGGTCAAACCGGTCATCAATACGAGGTAGCGTATACCTATTCTTGATGGTGACATGGTTCAATTCTCGATAATCAATACAAAGAATTCAACTTCTCGTTCTGGGGGTAGACCGGGAAGTTCTTCATGAATACGTTAGGAAATTCTCTAACAATAGAAATATTATTCAAATCCGACTTGTTTTTGTTCAAATTCGTGACATGGGCTAAGAAAGCTTGACATCCGTTTTTCAATAAACGAATAGCTTTATGGCTTGATATGATAGTGATTGACTTTAGTGGTTTGGTTGTTTGAATTTGCATAACAGGTTGGTTAGGAATATAAAAACTAACAACCTTACGAAAACAATCAATTTTAGCATGATGAGTAGTTAACCAATCAATCCCTAAAATCACATCAAAAGCAAGTATCTTTAAAGAGATAAGATCGACAGGTAATGTGATGGTACCAACTTGAATCAAGCAAGATTTATAAACAGTAGATGTAATGAAAGTTTCTCCTAACGGAGTCTCAACAGATAAGTCAAGGTCTAATTTCTCCGGAGTCAAGTTTAAACAAGAGTTTATGATTAGCTTACCCGTGAATCGGGATAACCTCGTTTGGGTTCCTTGCACTTTGACCAGTCACGACAAATGCTCTTCCAGGAACCGTTGACTTTGACTTTTCTGGGACAGCCTTTTGAGTCACCATCCCCGCTGGACTTGGTTTCGCTACCGTACAATCTCGAGTGATATGTCCTTCCTTTCCACAATTATACCATACCTTGAATTGTTGTGGACAGTTTGGTCTGATGTGTCCCTCTTTTCCACATTTATAGCATACGACTGGTGGTCGTTCTCCTCCCTTAAAACCTGTTGCTGCTGGTGCTGACGTCTTCACAGTGTCATTGTTGAATCTCCTCTTTTTAAAATCTCCCCCCGACTCGCTTCTTCTATTTTCATGGCCACGATTACCACCAGAGTGGTTATCGCTTTTAGTCCGTATGTTTTCCTCCCCGCTGGTTTTTATTGTTCAGATGACTGCTGCCACCGGTATGACCCTGGTTGTGGTCCCTCGGTTGAATATACTCATTATCTCGCTCTAATAATTGAGTCATGTTTACAACATCTGAATATAAAGAAAATTTATGAGAGAATCTCGGGTTTTAAACCTCTCAGAAACATCCTCGTCATGTTGTTTTGTTCTAATCTAATAAACTCTATGTGACGCCCCCAAAATAGGTCCAATCCATCCAACCTATTCTGAGTCGCTAAATACATGGTACAGAAAATAACTACAACTTTATTACTACAATTGTCGTGCAAAATACAACAACGCATATACTGTGAGTTTTAATACCAACTATGACTCATGTCCCAACTATGGACACCACCTCACAGTGATACCTTACATAAAGGTACAATCTAGAATTGTTTTAGAAATTAAAATCTTTGGGAAGTGCTCAAGGAAACATTCATACATGGGAGGTCATGCGTCTAGATTATGATAGATATCATATGCCCACAGAATTATCCTTGGTTGACCCAATAGACCCCAAAGAAAAATGAGAAGATTACTATCATCTTCTTTCCAATGGTGACTCTTCTCTTGACATCTCCACCGTCTGCAATTGAACATTATGTTTCAAATAAACTCCAAGATCATATAGGCAGTGCTCGTAGATATACTCAGCGAGTGGATTTGTACAACCATGTCTTGTGATAACGCGAGGTTGTATGTCATTAGACATCTTGTATGATAGTGATAAAACACCCTTCCAAAGTTGGGTTCGCCTCACCCTATTGTTGTTCACCAAAATCAATTATTAAGTGACATATAATATACGTCACACACATCTTAGGTCCTCAATACAATTATATATTGTATGTCATGCGTTTTATAATGTGTTGAGAAACTTTGACAGACCCGAACCATCACACTATTCCCATGTTATTCTCGCTCGACCCAGCTACACTCTTATTACCTGAAAGGAATTGTGAAGCAAAGGGTGAGCACAACTAGCTCAGTAAAGAATATTATGACTAAAGATAATTACATTATCAATAGACTTCGTCAATAATAAATCAGAGATTTAGAACATATGGTAGATGATAAAATTTTCAACCATAGGTGCAGCGGAACGAGCAATCCATTAGAAGAGTCAAATAGACCATAAAGTCTATTATCTTCTCCACATTAAAATTCCACCAACAATGTTTTATCCCTGTAACATTAATCAACAGTTCCTTTCCACAATTATATGAATAACTCATAATCATAATTGTAATTCTAAATTTCTCTTCGCATCCAGGACGAAGATAATTTTCATCACATGTCTTTTACCTGAAACATCAAAGATCATGGTTATACCAAATCACAGTTCCTGTTTATAATCATACAAATAAATTCATCTTTGCACTACGGGCCAAGATATTTATCAACATTTCATCTTTGCACTACATGCCAAAGATATTCAACAACAAGTCATCTTTGCACTACATGCCAATGTGCCGAGGTACTCTTTCATGCTCTGGCTTGGATTTCATGGAAAGCTCCAAACTAATGACATCACTCGAGCCTATTCACGAAGGACCTTCAACTGTCAGCTTTGCAACAAGCACCCTGAAACTTTTTCACATCTTTTCTTCATCTGTGAATACTCCACTGTCATTATAAAAGCGACATTCCAACTGGGTGGATGGCTCTCATTACCCCTGGACTGGACTGGACTCACTGACTTTATCTCATCCTTCCAAGGAAGGAAATTATCAAAACATATCCTCAGCCTCTCTCTGGCTGTTTCTTTCTATAAGATATGGGAAGCAAGAAACAAAAAGCTCCACAATGGGACACTCATTCCTCCAAGATGTCTTGCTACTGATGTGATTAGTATCATTAAATCTAGATTATCTACTAATTCATCCTTTCTCAAAGCTACCAACTATTGCCAATACTACTGTAATTGGCTTAGGACAACGATCTAATGCGTGTTGGCTGTTGCTGTGTTGCTGGGTTCGGCTTTATGCAAATAAAGGTCTGGGAAGACACCTGGGCTTAGCATCCTGGTTTGGTTCGGGGTTCGGCAACTTGTCCTCGGGACGCTGGGATGTTAGTTTTGGCTACGGTGTTCGGTTTATATGGTTCGGCCCTTCGGGGTTCAGCCTCTTGTCTTCGGGATGCTAGGAGACGATGGTTTCGGCTTCGGGGTTGGGTTGGAAACTTAGCTTCCATGGCAGTTCGGCAGTTCGGTAGTTCGGCTTCCGTGGCAGTTCGGCTTTCTCAGCGGTTTGGTTCAGCTATTGCTTCTGTTCGCTATGAATTCAGTAGCATTTCCAGTCCGGTACTGGTTTCAGCTCCTTGGCCAGTACTGACATCCTGGTTCGGTTTCGTGGTTCAAAATCTTGTCTTCGGGACGCTGGGGATGCTGGTTTCGGCTTCGGGGTTCGGCCCTTATGGTTCGGCCCTTCGGGGTTCAGCCTCTTGTCTTTCGGGATGCTGGGGATGCTGGTTCCGGCTTCGGGGTTGGGTCTCCTATTGGCACTCGTGACTCTTCCTATGCCTCAGCTTTCTCTTCTGCTCCTGCTTCAGTTCAGCTCGGTCTTCGGCTACATCCTTTTGGCTGCCTGGTTCCAACGGTTTGGTTTTTAAAGTTGTTTAAGTTCCCATGCTTGTTTTTTCTATTGTCCTGCTTAGTACTGCTCCTTGTTCTTTCTTTCATTTGGCTTGGCTGTTTGTCTTTGTTGTCCACTTTGGGGGTTGTCCCGTGTGGTTCTACCAAAGCTTCTGGGGTATGCCCTTAGCAATTGTATTATCTCTTTTCCTTCCAATATACAAACAAACTTAGCAAAAAAAAAAAAAGATATTCAACAACGGGTCATCTTTACACTACGGACCAAAGATATTCATCAATAATTGATCTTTGCACTACAGACCAAAGATATTCATATCTCAAAGAAATACATAATCATTTCAGAATTTATATAAACCATAATTATAAACATATATGTTAATCAATTCACCTTTGCACTTCAGCTAAAGATATTCAATTATAAATTTAATGGTCATGATCATACCAGTCAACAATTCAACTTTGCACTACTGGCCAAAGAAAACCTATAGTCACAATCATACTAATAATCTACCCATCTTTACACTCAAGTCAAAGAAAAATATCATCATCAGGGTTATAAGAATGTTATATATGATAATAAAAATAATATAATCAACATATAGATTTAATCTCAAAAGTAATATTCATAAATCAATGATCTCATAACACCTTAATCAAAATGTTATAAATCACTTAATAATCTCATAATCTAATATTATTAATACTACCATAATATTTTAATCATTTCTTAAATTTATAAACAATTTATTTTAATTGTTTACACTTTACTAATAAATGCATTTAATCATCCTAAAATGCCAAACTCATAAGATTTCATCACCAATAACCAAAACCCTCATCAAAAATCTGCATATACCTCATATATGATTCTCAAGCCATAAAATCATATTTTTCCAATTTTCTTACTTCACATAACATATTTAATTCATTTACTCATAACTAGAATATTTTCATCAAAAATACCAAATCAGTTCCAAAAATATTTTTTTTCTGGAATTTAGCATAATATAGTCCCATATTGAACATATATGTTTCTTGGAATTTTTAAAATTTATTTACTATTTTTCACATGGCCAAAACAACCGAATATTCAGACATTTATCATAAATTGTACTTTTATCCAAAATTTCCAAAATTTACAGAGTATACTGATATTATATAGATGTACTCCCAATAAAAATTTTATCAATTTTGGAGTTAATCACAAAGAGTTATAAGCGGTTACTTTTAAAATAGTTTTTTCTCATAAAATCCATAACTCCTAATCTATACATCCAAAAATCGTCATTTTTGAACACAATCTAAAAACTCATCAAATATCATTTCAAATTTTTCTAGAATTTTTGAAGGTTCAGAAAAATTTCGAAATTGAAAAACATAATAACCTTTACATACTAACAACAATATCTCTTACCTCAAAAAGAGCAGTACTTCTGACTGGAATAACGCTGAACGAACTTACACCGTATAGCAACACTCAAGATATCAAAATACTCACAAGAATACACTCGATAATATAGAGAGAGAAATAGAGAGAAACTTCAATTTCTGGTATGATTTTCAATTCTAACCTAAGCACCTATTTATAGGAAATTGCTTAGAACACCAAAGCAGAAAATTGATTAAAATAGTATTATTTATAATAAAATTTCCTTAGCACACCTTTGAATCTGAATTCAGTAATTGAACACATGCAAGTGGGGACCACCAAAGTGTAAAAATCGTTTTTCTTAAATAAAAAAATTAAAACTTCCAAAAATCAATTATTCTGGAACTTCAAAACTTCAATAATTCAAAATAAATAGACCTTTTATCAGAAAAATTCGAACCACATGTCTTTTTCATAGGAAATTCCATTCTCTACAACTTTGCAGAAGAAAGTTTTTCCAAATTTCAAACAGAAATTGGCCGAAATCCACAAACGGATGATTTTACATGCTATAATCAGATTTCAGTCAAAATTTGTGTACACCATCATGTTTAATATGTGTTAATCATTTTTTGTAACACACAAAACACGTGTTTAGCATTTAATGCAACCAAACTACTCTTCCTCCTCATTTATTTATATATCACACATTCATTGTAAAAATATCTCCATTATTATATTACTGTAATATAATAATATATTTTATCAGAAAATATAAAATATCAATTTTCAACAATTGTCACATTAAAAATTTTCTCCATCTATAACCACATAAAATGAATATTTTCCTTATCATATAAATCAATAATTAATTATTCACAAATAATATTACAGAATCACAATACTGACAACCAGACAGTTCCCAAGAAAGAGGGGGCTTTCCAATAAGGATTTCTCCTTACTAGCGCGCAATTAGATGACCAAACCTCTCCTTGACAGAACTTTCTAGATATTACCAATAATGTTAACTAATAATATTATCTAAATAATATGAATTATTGATCCAATAATGGAAAATACTATGCCGTGACAATTATTAAAACAACAATAATATAAACTATCAACGTAGGAATTATTAAATCAATAAAATAAAATATTGAACAGTAATTACTGTAACAATTATTGAGTAATGCCTTCTTACGAAAAAAATTATCATGTTTCATGAATAGTACTCGTGAATAGTAACTCATGAATAGTAACTCGTGAATAGTAACTCGTAAATAGTAACTCGTGAATAGTAACTCGTGAATAGTAATTATAAAAATTGAATACTTTTATTTCATAAAATTCGGGGTCTTACACTTTACCTCCTTCATATGGCAAATACTTTCAGGAAAGTACTTGTCATTGAAAAGTTTCTGAAACGTTTCTCAAGACATGCTGAGTGAGGCAGGCTGGGTACGCTTCATAGACTCCCACCAGTAGTCTGCCTCGCCACGGAACATAAAGGTGGCGAATGGAACCTTATGTTCCTCTATGCATCCCAAGACATCGAATATCTTGGTAATTTGTTTAACCCACGTCTCTACCTTGATTGGATCTGGCTTTCCAATAAATTTTGGTGGTCCCAACTCTTTGAACTGCTTGGCTGTGACAAACCGCGTGTTACTATCATTTCCACCTGTATTTTGTACACGAGTCTCCCTCGTCTGGTTTTGCATGAATTGCAAAAGCTTCTTCACATCCCATCATTCATCATTTGTTCGGTAGTGTTGTTTATAGGAGGAATATTGCCATCCTGTTGTACATTCCCCTGGGTGGTGATTAAAGGTGTTTTCACGGTCTTATTCACTCCATTGTTAATATTCTCAGCTGCCATTCTTAAATACTGCCATAAAACAAGGGTTAATTAAATAAATTAACATATCACATATTAACCATATGAGCACTGACCAACAAATACGCTTAGGTATGACACACTAGCGAAGGATTACTCGTCTCTCCCCTCCTAGTTCTATTCCCCGATCTCCGCCAGAGACCATATCCCTAAGCTCTGATACCAACTGTGACGCCCCAAAAATAGGTATACAACACTCAGTTTTAGTCGCCAAATACATGGTATAGAAACAACTACAACTTTACTAATACAATTGTCGTGCAAAATACGACAACACATAAACTATGAGTTTAAATACAAATATTGTCATCTAGACAATATCAACACTCAAATAAGTCCTCATTACAATTATTGATACACTATTTTGTAAAATAGTGAGGACTACTAAAACAACTTCTAGAACCATCATTCCACACCCCAACTAGTAATCGCTATATTCTCGCCTCCTGAGAAGAAAAATGGAACAAACAGGAAAAGGGTGAGCTCAACTAGCCCAGTAAAGAATATTATGACAAAGATAATATAGAACAGATTATCATTAGTGAGGAGGGAAAAATCTAATAGAATACAATAGACAACCAGTTTTAAATCAATATTCGCAGCAGAAATAATAATTCATTAGAAGAGTTAAGTAGAGAATGAAATCTACTATCTTCTATATATGAATTTAAAAGTTCATCGTCAATATTTTATCCCTGTAACATCAATCAATATATATAGATGAAATCAAATATTCATCTTTGTACTACAGGCCAAAGATATTCATCACTAGTCATGTTCATCTAAACACCTGTTCATCTTTGCACTACGGGCCAAAGATATTCACCAGAAATCATTCATCTTTGCACTACAGGCCAAAGATATTCAGTAATATCATCATTTAGGACTAAGGATGATGAAAAATATTTTAAAGAAAACGAATCTAGTGAAACAAAAGAACAAATATTAGGGATTCGTATTACAGTTGTATCCAAGTTTAATAATACTCCATAATAATCAATTTTTTTTGATAATGTGGGGTTTCCCAACCGCAGTCGGACTAATCCCCCCATGTCGGACTCAACCGTTTTGGCTTGCGCACCAGCTTGCGCTGGCCGTCATAATAAAAACAGACATAAAACATACAATCAAAAATAAAAAATAATTTTGATTGATTATCATAAAAAATAATTTTGATTGAATAATTTTGATCAAAACATTGATACAATCAAAGATAGTAATCATAATAGACATTTTGGATAAAAAGAAGAAAATTTCATTTTTCAGTGAATAGTGTCGTATACGTGAATAGTACTGTATACGTGAATAGTAACCCCGACACAAAAAGTTCCAAATTTGATAAAAAATTCAGACCAATATTTTGGCATAATGATATTGAAAGAAATAATATCATTTACGAAGAAAATAACATCCCTTACCTCGAAAAGAATAGTACTTCTGACTGAATATCAGATATAACGCTGAAAGAAACTTGCACCGTATAGCAACACTCAAAGTATCAAAATACTAATAAAAATACGCTCGATATTATAGAGAGAGAAAACTTTAGATTCTGGTGTGATTTTAAATTCTAACCTAAGCACCCTATTTATAGGAAATGCTTAGAATACCATAGTAGAAAATTTAATAAAATATTAATATATATTTTTAAATTCTTACGCACACAACTTTGGTCCAACATCAGCCACACACCTCACCTAAAGTCACAAAAATGTTTTTCTTATTAAAAATATTTTAAACTCCAAAAATCAATTATTCCAGAACTTCAATAATTCATAATAAAAAAAGCCTTTTTATCAGAAAATTTTGAATCTTATGTCCTTCCATAGAAAATTCAATTCTATACAACTTTGTAAGTTTAAGTTTTTCCAAATTCCAAACAGAAATTGACCGAAATCCACATACGGACAATTTTACATGCCATAATCAAATTTCAGTCAAAAATTGGGTCCACTAGCATGTTTAACATGTTTTTAGTATTTACAGCAACAAAAATACTCCTCCTCCTCATTTACTCATATATCCCACATTCATTGTAAAAATATCACCATTATAATATTATTATAATATAATAATATTTAAATAAATTATTTTATCAGAAAAGATAAAATATCAATTTTTAACAATTGTCACTTTAAAAATTTTCTCCATCTATATCCACATAAAATGAATATTTTCCTTATCATATAAATCAATAATTAATTATTCACAAATAATATTACAGAATCACAATAATGACAACCAGGCCGTTCCCAGGAAAGAGGTGGCTTTCCAATAAGGATTTTTTCTTACTGGCGCGCAATTAGGTGACCAAACCTCTCCTTAGACAGAACTTTCTAGACATTGCCAATAATGTTATCTAGTAATATTATTAAAATAATATGAATTATTGATCTGATAATGGGAAATACTATGTAGTGACAATTATTGAAACAACAATAATATAAAATATCAACATAGCAATTATTGAATCAATAAAATAAAATATTGAACAGTAATTACTGTAACAATTATTATTATTATTATTATTTGCTAAGTTTGTATTTTTTAAAGGAAACAAAAGTACAATGGCTAAGGGGCATACCCCAGAATCTATAGAGGAGTCATCAGAAGACAGGCCTTAAGATGATCACCCTATAGTAACAAACATGGAAAACCTCATGTAAACAGGAAATAAACGAGCTAAATAGTGATTACAACCAAATGTGATAAGAAGAACTTTTTTGGGCTACCTTTAGAAATTTAGTAGATGAGGAGAGCCTAGCTCATATAATGTGGACAATTTCTTTAGCCAAAATGAGTGGGGACAGTTTTGTTTTGGCATGGACCATAGTGTTTCTAGCTCCCCAAAGTTTGTACACGGTGGAAGTAAAGATGAGCTTTAGGATTTCAGACTTCATGTAAGTGCCAGTGAACTGCAAGATGAACTGAACTAAGGTATCCCAATCGGTAGGTACATTCCGCCAATTCCCAACAGCCAAAACAGTTGATAGAACAGTAGAGGAGTAGGAGTAGTTGAAAAATAAGTGATTGAAACACTCTGGGAATGTTTTACAGAGGGGACAATCCATAGCCTGATAGCAAGAGTAGGAGCAAAACTGGTCATTTGTGGGCAGTCGTCGACGTAGTGCCAGCCAAAGAATAAATGAGAAGCTAGGGACATGATGTTTAAACCATAGTAAATTTGCCTAGGTCACAGTCTGACCTCTGTGTCTAATAGAACCCCAAACACTATTTGCCCTGACAGTGCGAATGTCCTCCTTATCCTAGAAGATAGAGCCGACAACAGAAGAAGGGGCAGGGATATTGTTGAAAAGTTGCCTAAACTGCATGATTTCGTGGTGGTTGCTAGTGGGCAAGGACCAAGCAGATTGTGAGAAGGAGGAGACTCGAGCAGTAATGAGTAGACTGGAGTTGGAGAGCAGGCTAGCTGAAGGGAAGATAGACTGACCATTCAGCCAAGGGTCATGCCATAGACTGAAAGAGAGGCCGTTACCCACACGATAGCGAAGGAACTGCATGGCAATAGGTCTTAAGCTTAAAATTTTGCGCCATATCCAAGAACAGTCCGAAGGAGGTGTTAATTGCCAGAAATTCCTTGATTTCAGGATGGTGGCTTGTATCCACGAAGCCCAGAGAGAGGTGGGAGCGGGAGAAAGTACCTTGAGTAAGTGTTGGGTGATAAGGGCAATGTTCCAGTCGACAAGATTTTTAATGTCTAGCCCCCCCCCTTCAGCATACGGCATATTAATGTCTTTCCAAGAGACTTTAGCCCCGTACTTTTGTAAAGAGGATCCCTTCCAAAGGAATCAACAAAGAATTGATTGAATGGATCGAATCACTGATTTGGGTAGGATAAAATGAGCAGACCAAAAGGATTGCATAGCAAATAAGATTGATTTTTATCAATTGTAGGCGACCAGCATAGGAGAGGGATCTGGACGTCCAAGAGGAGGCTCTGGCTGTGATCATTTGAATTAGGGGCATACAGTCTGATTGAGATAGCTTTGTGGAGATAAGAGGAACTCCGAGAAATTTGATGGGAAGACTACCTAGGGAGATACCCAGCAGAGAGCAAATATCATTTTGTGTGGAGGCTGGAACGTTAGATAAGAAGCATTGACTTTTCTGCGCATTGGGGATTAACCTAGAAAACATAGAGAATGACTGGATGCAGGAGTGAATGATAGATACAGAAGAGAGGTCCCCATGGCAGAAAATCAGAAGGTCGTCTGCAAAACAGAGGTGGGTAATCTTACAAGGTTCAGTTTTCCAGTGATATTTGAAATTAGGAAGAAGGGCTTCCTTGTTCAAAATCAAGGAGAAGGCTTCCATGACTAGTACAAACAAGTACGGTGAGAGAGGATCTCCTTGCCGTAAGCCTCTAGCTCCTTCGAAATAACCTGCAAGAGACCCATTCACTTTGATAGAGAACATTGCAGAGGTGATGCAAGCTTCAATCCAATGGATGAATGTGGCAGGGAACTTTAGCAAACTAAGCAGATCAAATAAGAAGGGCCAGTTTACACTATTAAACGCTTTCCTGATGTCGATCTTAAGGGCACACCTTGCAGGGCCAGAATTCCTATGATAATTCCTGAAGAGTTCTTGGGCGAGTAGTGTCTTCTCACCTAAGAATCAATAATTGGTGCAATACAGCGTGCTATTGTGCAACAACACATATTACTATGTTTTAACCACCGGATATTCCAACAGTGTTAACGGTAACAACTACACCATTATTTATAAAAACAAATATTTGTCGTTTTCTTCATCCAATCGCTTTCCGTTATGGGGCCCACAAAAGGCTACGCCGTCGTACGAATATTCCCCCACAGGAAGAATATTCCATGACCAAACTAATATTTTTTTTTGCTAAGTATTTAAAAGGGATGCAACATGAGGACTTCCCAGGGGGGTCACCCATCCTAGTACTACTCTCGCCCAAGCACTCTTAACTTCGGAGTTCTGATGAGATCCAGAGCATTAGTGCTGGTATGATTGCACCCTAAACGAATATTCCCTGACAACAATGAATATTTTATAACCACTTGCTTATTTAAAATATTTGCGCATTTTATCCATAACTAATCACACTAATCAAATCAACCTTTACTATTTCAAAATAATAAACAGAGGAAATTCAATTTCATTTATAAAAATTTGGGGTCTTACAATATTCCTCTTTCCTATTGGTCAGATGAAGGTATTAGTTATATTGCTAGTGTTATTGGTAAACCTCTTTTCACGGATGAAATGACAACTAAGAATGAGTTCCTGAACTTTGCTAGAGTTTGCATTGAAATTAAGGCCTCATTTTCCTTCCCCCCTTCTATCCCTGCCACAAAGCCCAGGCTTCGGAGTACTCTTTTGAAACTGTTGAGGTTGAATATCAAAGCAAACCCTCCTCATGCCCCAAATGCCTTGTGTTTGGTCACTCTCCTCTCAAGTGTACCAAAGCCAACTACAAGTGGATTCCTAAAGATCCAAGGGCTGGTACAAATGATAATATGCAAATAATGGTGGAGGGTCCTACAATGGTAACTAATATTAGGCTAACGATTGTTGGAACTGGCTCTGCTGAAGGTCAAGGGTCGGACCTACTTTGCAAGCTACTGGTGGTTCTCCTCTGAATGACTGGGTAACAGTTGGTAGGGGAGCAAAATCTGGATCTGTTACTCCTATTTCCAGTAGAGCAATGATAATCTTCAACAATTTTGCACCTATGGCTCAAGCAGATCAAATAATCGACTCAGACAATGATTCTCCTGTTATTATGAATCCTCTTCTTGTTAATAAACTCAAGGTGATAGATGAAAAAGAAGGGAAAGATCTCAAGAACAAACAAGGTTCAGGTATGGAAAATCCTAAGGCTGCTAAGAAGAGAAAAGGTAAGGGTAAAGCTGGTAACACACCCCACCACCATTAGTTTAACTATGTTAGCCTCCTACAACATAAGAGGATTAAATAAAAAGCCTAATCAGGTATATGTTAATCAAATTATTAAAGATTACAATATATCTATTATCGGCTTGATTGAAACAAGGGTAAAGACTGCTAATGCTACTAGAATCTCCAAGAGGCTATGTCACAACTGGGAATGAGCATTCAACTATGATTACCATTATAATGGTAGGATTTGGGTGGGTTGGAATCCTATTCTTTGGAAACTGGATATCGTTTTTTTTTGCTAAATTTGTTTGTACATTAAAATGCAAAAAATTTGGATATTACAATGAAGTTCAAAAACATAGTCCCATCTCCCGTAGGGACTAAAACACTAGTTAAAACTAGGACACCCAAAACCTAACTTTATATAATAATCCTCAC
This sequence comes from Panax japonicus, assembly GCA_020205505.1. NCBI lineage: Eukaryota > Viridiplantae > Streptophyta > Magnoliopsida > Apiales > Araliaceae > Panax > Panax japonicus. Next base: position 54,052 of record JAINUV010000115.1, on the reverse strand, counting down.
AACTCGAGGTTAGGTTTAGGAAATCAACCCAAATTGAGTGGAGAAATTGGTAGAGCAGGCCCGAAGATGAGCCCGCCTATGGAAACCTGACCCATTTGGTAAAATCAGCTCACCCACAAGTCATAGCTCAATAGAAGTCAGCTTTCAAAAATCCCACGAAAGCAAATTGATTTGAAATTTAACGCGGGCCCCAGAACATCAGTCCATGACCAGCAAGCTTGGAGACCGTGCACTACAAAACCAAACTGAACAAGAAGAGATAACACCTGCAGAGCAATTACTGGCGGAAGCCTGGAGATGGCAACAGCCGGTGCAACCCCCAACTAGACCATAATGCCCAACTGAATCGCATATGGATCAAAAGGCAACCAACTAGAAACACCATTAAATCTGATATGAGGAAGCATGGGTAAATCAAAAGACACATAGCAGATCTATTTCCCAATTTAACGGACAAAAAAATCAACCTTCATCCATTCAAAACCTATGAACAAAGGATGAACATAGTAAAAATGGAACGAAAACATCCAAATTAGTACATTAAAGAGATGAGCAGTAAAAACCATAAAGACTGATCGGAGACATACAGTCACCCGAGAAGCAAACCACCATATCTGAACATTTAAAACAACGTCCAGAAAGGAAGAGCATGGATAAGGAAGTCATCCACACCAATTATTGCCCAACACAACAATCTGAACAATAAAGTCCAGAATGGGAGCAACAAGATCAACACCAGGGATGAATCTGGAACCCTCGTCCTAACCACCAACCAAAACCAAACACCAAGATCTGAAACCCCAAGACTAGAGCCCTAAAATCCGCCACTCCAGATCATAACTGCAAGTCCAGAACTCAAAACCCCCTACTAATCTATATAAAGAAGCACCCACGTTCAAAAAATGCCCCGGGCTTTGCAAAACACAGATCGGTAATCAGATTTTCAGGAAGGTCCTAAATCAGCTGCCGGAAAAGCTCAAATAGAACCAAGTGATGAGTAAAGGATATCGTTTTTGCTTCTTCCCAAGTAATACACTGTAAGGTGCAATCCTTAGATTTTTTTTAGTACTACCTTTTCGGTTTCTTTTCTTTTTTTTTTTTTTTTTTTGCTAAGTTTGTTTGTATATAAAAGGACCAAATACAATGGCTAAGGGGCATACCCCAGAATATAGTAGCATCATCTAAGTTATATAGATGATGATACGATACATAGAAGAGAACCCAACATAACAAGTTAAACAACAACCAAATACAGTAGTGATTACAGAATGTGGCCTTGATGAAAATACAGTTGACAGCACACCTCATGCTCACAGCCCAAAGCCATGCTCGCCCGAAGGCCACCACCTCGGCCGAAAATTATGCTCGCCTGAAATCATGCTCGTAGCCCGAAGCCATGCTCACGGCTCACAGGCCGAAACCATGCTCTCCCGAAAGCCGAAGCCATGCTCACAGTTCACAGGCCGAAGCCATGCTCATGGTCTCTCTCTCCCGAGGCCTCATGCTCACAGCCCGAAGCCATGCTTATTGGGGGACTTTAATGTAATAAAGGATCTTACTGAAACAAACCAACCAAATGATTTATGGGATATTGCTAAAGCTGAGTTCAAAGACTGCACTAATTCAATTGAAGTTGTAGATATTCGTTGTACTGGTCCATTGTTTACTTGGTGGAACAACTAACATTTTTGCCCATTCCTTAAAAAACTGGACCGAGTTATGGGAAATTCGGCATGGCTCTCTCAATTTGATCTAACTCATGTTACTTATGCACATCGGGGGCTCTCTGATCATTCCTTAATTCTTCTCAACACTGGTATTCGGTTCTCCAAGTCAAAAAGACATTTCCAATACTTCAACCATATGGCTCTTCTTGAGGGATTTCATGAGGCTATGAGGTCAGCTTGGAACACTCCAATTCTTTTTTTTTTTTGCTAATTTTAGACTGAAATAAATAAATAAAAGGGGGATTACAAAACTCATGGGAGAGACCAAATCAAAATATAGCCAAAACATCATAGGATATGCCCTATAATGTAAGGCAATAAAGGATTACAGGCAGACGCCCAAAACATAAAACAGTACACCCAAAGAACAAAATACAGTACACCCAATCTGAATACGGACCGAGCCTAGGCCATGAACAAAGGCGCCCGATGCCGGAGCACAATTTGTCGAAAAACCAAAACCTCGAAGCATGCATTAAACGGCACCCGAAGCCGAAGCCCTAATTACTGAAGCCATCCTTGCCGTAGCCATCTCGAATCCAAAGCTTTCCTTGCCGAAAACCATCCCAACTGGCCGAAGCCGGATCTGAAACCGAAGCCTTCCTATCCGAAAACCATCCCAACTGGCCGAAGTCGAAACCGAAACTATACATTCTGATCCCCTTGCTGTCGAAGCTACACGATTGTGCCCCTCTGCAAAACTAGGCCATGATCATAAGTCAAGATGGCGAAATCCAAACATCTCCTTGACTCGCTAAAATTTGAGATTTCTATGCAGTTTGCACTTGATAAGGTTCAGGATATCCTCAACTATATTCCTCACAGGTATGGATTTATTGGAAAAAATTATAGCGTTTCGCTCCCTCCAAATTCCATAAACAATAGCAGCAAAGGCAAGATGAATAAGGCTGTGAAGAAAATGCGCCCTAGGGTGACCAATAAGGAAATCAGTGATTGAGACCCAGCTCCTAGAATTACCTCTCCAACCATAATATCAGAGGACAGAGACGAGCACACGGTACGAATAGTTGCAATGAAAGAATAGGTGGTCAAAAGTTTCGAGGTCATTTCTGCATAGCACACATAAGGGATTAACATGTATACCAAAGCTAGCCAGTCTATCCATAGTGTGTAACCCTTTGTGGAAAGAGAGCCACAAATTAAAAGAATACTGGGGGGTGAGAAACTTATGCCATACTAAATTAGCCCAGGGGACATCCAAGCCGACCTTCCTAATAGACCTCCGAATACATAAGGCCTTGACCTCATGTGCTAAAGTGTCCTCCCAAAAGATCTGATCCGAGGAACTGGAGTCACAACTTCTAGTAAAATCAAAGCCTTCCCTGAGCTCGATAAAATCATTATGATTTGAAGAAGGGAGAGACCAAACAGAGTTACGAATAATGAGGTGGACAGTTTCCCCAGGACCAAGGCCCGAGTTGGAGATCAGTGAAGAGTGGATGGAAGAGGCTAGAGGGACATCACTTAGCAATGGGTCAAACCATAGGCTAGTATTCTTTCCATTCCCAATGCGGAATCGGATATGCTTGGCAGCTATGGGTCTCAACTGCAGAACCTTCCTCCAAATCCATGAGTATTCACTAGGACTGCATACACCAAAATAGTTTGGACTTTATATTCGACCCCAGACGCAGACCAAGCCTGTCTACATTTTCTCCATTACAATCAGCGCTCTCAGAGTCGGAGGTCACAACCAACGCCGATTTAGGAGGGAAAGGGGCCGATTCAGCCATTCCCGAGTCGTATTCTAGGGGAGAATTTGGGTTTGACACCCCAAACTCAGCAAACAGATCCCTAACAGGGACACTAGAGGAGTTCCCAGCAGAAAGGTGATTAAAGTCAACCATGGCGAAAGGAAAAAGGGAGGGGACACGGAAGGAAAAATTCTAGATGGGAAGAGGAGAACTCCGGAGAATGGAGAAGGGAGAAACCAATAGGGTAAACAGAAAAGTTTGGTGAGGATGGAAAGGGTAGGGTGAGGAAGGGCGGGAGGCTGAAAAAGGAAATAAAATGTTAACGGTAAAAGGGAAAGAACAAAAGGACGGGGGAAAGGAGAGAGTCGGTCCAAAATCCTAAAATCCTAGTGAGAAGGGAGAGCACATCGGTTAGAGAGAGAAACTAACCCATCGGTTGGCTTTAACACTCCAATTCTTGGGAATCCCTTCTATGTTTTTGCTGAAAAACTCAAATGTTCCAAACGGGCTTTTTTTTTTTTTTTTTTTTTTTTTTTTTTTTTTTTTTTTTTTTTTTTGCTAAGTTTGTTTGTTTGTATAAAGAAAAGGAGATTACACAATCGCAAAGGGGCATACCCCGGAAGCTATAGAGAGAACCTTTAGGGACAACCCCCTAAAGACCTACTAAGGCCAACAGCCAATCAAGTACAAGGTTCATAACAAAATACAAGCATATAATATGAGCAGATAGTAAGCCTGAACAACCATACAGCAGAAACAAAGCATATGAAATGAACTAAAATGAGAGTATAAAATGACGATGCCAACACTGAGCTGGTCCAAGACACCCAGCCGAAGCACAAACGAATATCATAAGTCAACATATGGCGACTAAGGTGAGCCTATCGACCAAACAGGTCAGAAGAGCCACTTAGCCAAGAACCCGAAGACTGAACTTCCGAACTGCCGAACCGATGAGGAAGCTGAATAAAACCCCGAAGTCGATGAGGGTGCCCCTAAGCCGAAACCAGCCTCCCCAGCTTCCTGAAAATAAGAAGTCGAACCCCCAGAGCCTAAGAAGCCGAAAAAAGTAGCCAGACCAGCCCTTCATTGTCCACATTTATAAATAAACAAGAACAAAAGAATGTTCGGGGTTTAATCTCCCTTAATATCTCAGCTGGCAATCTGACCTCTTTGGTGAAGATGGCTCGTGAAGACCTCCATGCAGTGCAGACTCTTTTCCATGCCCATCCTTTGGATTTTGATCTATTGGCAAAGGAGAAAGAATGTTCTCAGCAGCTTTGGCAAGCCATTGATAGGGAGGAAATCCTCATACAACAAAAGTCAAGAGCTAATTGGCTGGCTTTGGGCGACCGTAACACTAGCTACTTTGCTAATATTTTGAAGAGCAGGTGTAACTTAAACAAAATCTTCTCTATCTTAAATGATGATGGTAACGTGGTAACTGAACAAGCTCAAATTGAATTAGTTGCTATAGGGTACTTCAAAAATCTTTTTAACACCTCCGATTCATAGTACTATAGTTTCAGCAATTATGGAGTCACTCCTTCCAGGCTTATTAATGCCTCCCAAGCCTCTAATCTCTGTGCTCCTTTCTCTGATTCTGAGATTTTGAAAGTTCTTAATTCTATGAAGCGTAATAAGAGTCCGGGACCGGATGGGTTTAATGTTAACTTCTTAATTAGTTGTTGGGATGTGGTTGGGTCTGACTTTACTAAGACTGTCCAATTTTTCTTCTCTACTAGCAGGCTCACGAAAGGGATTAATTCCACATCACTTGCCTTGATTCCTAAATGCTCAAATCCCTCCTCTATGGCTGACTTCCGTTCTATCTCTTGCTGCAACACCATCTACAAATGCATTGCTAAACTGCTGTCCAATTGGCTCAAAGTTGTGCTGCCTCTGATTATTGATAAAGCCCAATCTGCCTATGTCAAACGACGAAATATTAGTGATAACATCCTTATTGCTTAAGAATTTTTCAAAGGGTACACTAGGAGTTCTGGACCTTCTAGGTGTGCCCTAAAGATAGATTTAAGGAAAGCATTTGACACAGTACGTTGGGATTTTCTGTTTGATACCCTCGCTGCTTTCAAATTTCCCCAGGCATTCACTGATTGGATTAAAGCGTGTGTTACTTCTCCCATGTTCTCCATCAAGCTGAATGGAACTTTAGCTGGGTTTTTTAGTAGCAGCAGAGGGGTTCGCCAGGGGGACCCTCTCTCCCCATTCCTCTTCATTATTGTAAAGGAGATGTTGTCTCTTAAGCTCAACAAAGGCACTCTAGATTCAGACTTCAAATACCATTGGAAGGCTAAGGCATGCAATCTTACACATCTTCTCTTTGCAGACAACATTCTCATTTTCTGCCATGTAAGCCTTCCTTCTATTTCTATTGTGAATTCATGTATCCTCTCACTCTCCCTCTACTCAAGTATCATCCCAAATACCCACAAAAGTCATTGCTACCGCTCAAATACTGATCCTTTCTCTTCAAATGACATCATTGCTCTTTTAGGATTTCAACTTGGTTCATTACCTTCCAAATTCTTAGGGGTTCCCGTACTTTCAAGAAAACTTTCCTATACAGATTGTATCCCCCTTATCCAACGTATCACCAACAAAGCCTCTTCTTGGACTTCTAAAGTTTTGGCATACTCAGGCCGGCTGCAGCTGATCAAGTCTATACTCTTCTCCTTTCAAGTCTACTGGTGCACCAACTTTATGCTCCCTAAGGCTGTTCTTAGAGACATACAATCCATCCTTAGTCGATTCTTATTGAAAGGATCTACACTGCATAAATTTGGTGCCAAAGTGGCTTGGACTTGTATTACGTTACCCACTCAGGAAGTGGGATTAGGACTCGAGCATCCTTGACTGGAACACAACACTGGTAATGATGCACCTTATCCATCTTATCAATCATCAATCCAAATCACTTTGTGCTGGTTGGGTCAAAGCTACCTCATTAAAGAACAAGTCCATCTGGCATGTCAATACAAGCCCGGATTGTTCATGGATATGGAGACAAATCCTCAAGTTGCGTCCCCTTGCTCTTCAACATATGAGTTACACTCTAGGGGATGGCCACCATACTAATTTATGGTACGACCCATGGGTAAATGGGACTGCACTGCACGCATTAAATTCTCTTCTTTCTAACTCTGGACTTCCATCTACTGCAATATTTAGCTCTATAATAACTGGTGGTACTTTTTTTTTCTTTCGCTAAGTTTGTTTGTATATAGAAAAGAAAGAAAGATAAAACAATCGCACAGGGCATACCCCAGAAGCTTTAGGTTTAACCACATGGGACAACCCCCAAAATGGACAACTAAAGACTAACAACCAAGCCAACAGAAGGGACAAGGAACATTACAAAGCAGGACTAAAACTAACTACTAGCATAACAAAAGAAGACAAGCCAATGAACAAAACTAGAGTCGAAATGAAGCTGCAAATCTGCCGTTACAAAGCAAGACCCGAACTAAAGTAGCAGCATAACCCCAAACTGAAGCCGGCAGCACATAACAAACTGGCCCTTCACTTACCAAATGAGTCGAACCATGAACCAGACCCTGACTGAAACAGAGACCGAACCAAACCGGACTAATATAACAGCTGATCCAAGCCAGCGAACCAGACCGTACTGAACCAGCCGAACCATGAACACCCCTTTGAAGCCGAACTGTAAATGCATAAGCCTAAAGTGAACTGAGAGCGCCCTGAAACCATGATGCCGAACCCATTAGCTATCAGACCTACCCGTCTCTACAACATCTAGCAGACAGACCAGGAGCTGAACTACCAGGAAGACCAGCCAAGCAACGAGCCTCATGGACGCCCACATGAACTACACCTCATGGAAACTCAACCAGCCCTCCTCACCTGCCAACATACCTATCCACCTTACCACCCTACTCGCCCAAACCTGCTCTTCCCAGCTACTATAACCACCTGCTAATACTAGGATTGCCCTGAGCAGCCAAGAGAAACTTAGAAGAGGAAGACAGCCTAGATTTAATGGTATTAAAAATGTCCCTGACCACGACACCTAAAGGCTTTTTAATCTGCTCATGAACAAAGGAATTCCTAGCCGCCCAGAGTTTGTACACAGTTGACGCAAAGATAAGCTTGAGGATGTTGGACCTAATGTTATTTCCACTAAACTGGATAATAAAAACTATGAGATTATCCCACCTCATAGGGACATTAGTCCAGCCACCAAAAGCTAGAATAGAGGAGAGAACAGATGATGAAAAGTTACAGTCAAAAAAAGGTGAGCAAAGGTCTCTCCATGAGTTGCGCAAAAAGGACAATTTGTAGGGCGAAACCTCGAATAAGAGGAGAATCGCTCATTGGTCGGCAGTCTGCCACGAAGGGCCAGCCAAAGGGTGAAGGAATATCTAGGAATGTGGAGAGGGTGCCGTAGCAGGTGAGCCCAAGGGACTTTCAGAGCAGCAGTTCGAATGGAGTCCCAAATAATAGAGGCTTTAACCATTTTAATATCAGTGGACCCCCATAAAATTCTATCCTCACTAGTCGAGGGAGCATGGAGAGAAGCAATCCTATTCCGTAATTGAATAACTTCGTGATGAAAGCTAGGAGGTAATGCCCAAGCACCCGGAGAAGTGATTGCAGATAAACGGGCATTCAAAGGAAGACGGGTGTTTGAGAGAAGCGACTTAGTAGGGTTAATGGCCTGACCATTCAACCACGGATCATGCCAAAGACTGAAGAAACATCCATTCCCAACTTTATAGTGAAGGAAATTAAGAGCAGTGGGACGTAATTTTAGAATCTTACGCCAGATCCAAGAACAGTCAGCGGGAATAGGTAAATGACAAAAGTTATGTCGAGTAAGCACAGTAGAATTGACCCATTTAGCCCACAAAGGAGGATGGAGTAGGGGAGATAACCTTAAGAAGATGGAGAATAATGAGAGCTGAATTCCAATCAGTGAGATTTTTTATGGCTAGACCTCCTTCGGCGACAGGAAGGGCTAAATCCTTCCAGGCTACTTTAGAACTATGGCGAAGAAGGGAAGAGCCTTTCCGAAGAAATCTACAAAGAATAGATTGAATAGAATGCAAGACCGATTTAGGCAGGATAAAGTGGGCTACCCAATATGACTGAATAGCAAAAAGCACAACTCTAATCAAGATCACTCTACCAGCATAGGAGAGGAAACGCGATGTCCAAGACAAAACCCGGGCTATAATTCTATGAATCAGAGGTTGATAGTCATAATGGGATAGGCGAGAAGAAATTAGGGGAACCCCAAGAAATCTGATTGGCAAAATGCCTATCGGAAAACCCAACATCTATGATGCAACAATTACTGTAGCAATAATTGAGTATAACTGAGTGACTTCTCACGTAAGCATCAATAATCAATACCGTGTGCTACTGTGCAACTACGCGTATTACTGTAATTTAAACACTGGGTGTTTCAACAGTTAACGGTAAAACTTCCGCCGTTATTTTTATAAAGTATTTTTGTCGTTTTCTAACTACGACAATACTTCTGTTGTGGGGTCCACCAATGATTGTGCCGTCGTACGAATATTCCCTGTTAAAATGAATATTCCCCAACCAATCGAATATTATTTAACCACTTGCTTACTTTGCAAAATTTGTAAATATTACCCACAACTATAACATTATATCAAATCAACACCATAATATAAAAATATAATTCGAGAAAATTATTCTTTATTCATAAAAGTTGGGATCTTACAACCTCCCCTTCTTATGAAATTTCGTCCTCAAAATTAGGGTACATACCTGGTATGTCGAAGAGATGAGGATACCTTGACTTCATCTCAGATTCTAACTCCCAAGTCATTTCCTCCACATCGTGGTTTCTCCATAAAACTTTGACTTGAGGTATAACCTTGGAGCGTAGAACATGATCCTTCTTATCCAAGATTTTAACAGGTAACTCTTCATACGTTAAATCTTCATCTATCTCGTCTGATTCTAACTCAATAATGTCGTTTGGGTCTTTCACATATTTACGTAACATAGATATTGGCGGTAAGGCACTTCTATAGGCCACAGTTCCCACTCGCTCGAGAATTAAAAATGGGCCAATGAATCGATGATTGAGCTTTCATCTCTTTCCAAATCTCGTAACTCCTTTTCATGGAGCAACACGTAACAACACATGATGTTCAATATCGAATTCTACGTCCTTTCGATGAAGATCAGCATAACTCTTTTGTCGATCTTGTAAAGTTTTTATACGTTGTCGGATCGTTTAAATCTTTTCTGTAGTCATACGTACCAACTCCGGTCCCAACAATGTTGCTTCACCCACCTCATCCCAGCATACTGGAGAACGAAACTTTCTCCCATACAACGCCTCAAATGGAGCCATGCCAATACTTGCTTGATAACCGTTGTTGTAGGAAAACTCCACCAATGGTAAGAACTTGTCCCAACTTCCTTTGAAGTCAAGGACACATAGTCTTAATAGATCTTCAAGAGTTTGAATAGTCCTCTTCGACTGCCTGTCCGTCTGAGGATGATATGCCAAGCTAAATCGTAAATCCGTGCTCATAGATTTCTACAATCTAACCCAAAATTGTGAAGTAAATCTTGGGTCTCGATCAGAAACTATGGATACTGGCATACCATGTAGTCTTACAATCTCATTTATGTACATAAGAGCAAGACGTTCAAGTGTATAAGTTTCTCGTATAGGTAAGAACTGAGCAGACTTGGTCAATCTATCAATAATGACCCAAATTGTATCTATGCCTTGAAAAACCTTGGGAAGACCAGTAACGAAATCCATGGTAATGTGCTCCCACTTCAATTCTAGAATTTCAAGTGGTTTCAATGGACCTTTTGGTACTTGATGCTCCGCCTTGACTCGTTGAGAAGTTAAATACCTTGAGAGATAAACTCCGCTATCTCTCTCTTCATATTGCTCCACCAAAATGTATGTCGAAGATCATGATACATTTTGGTACTCCCAGGATGGATTTCAAACAGTGTGTTGTGTGTCTCCATCATGATTTTATACTTTGGATGAAACAACCCGGGTCAAATCCCGAGTTCGGAATAAATCTCGCGTCAAATCCCTAGTCCGAATCGAATCAAATCCATCAAAATAAGGCCTCAAACTACTGGCCAAATAGTATCTTCTTGAGTCATCTTAGCCCACCACAGGCTCCCAAAAGGTCATGACTTGAAGGTACTATTGGTAGTTACTTATTTCCTTATATGGAGACAAATTTTTCCCCTATCTTTCGATGTGGGACAGGGGTGTTACAAACTCCCCCACTTAAATTTTTGACGTCCCCGTTAGAATTGATCACACACACGGCCCAAAGATCTTTGTTTCTCTAGCCATTGTGGGATAATACTCGCTGGCTTCGTGTCCCCACCTCCGGATCTCCATCTCTCCATTGTGAAATAATACCACCAGCCTTCGTGTGTGACAACCCGAAAATTCGTATTGTCCAGAATTTAGATTTAAAGAATTAGTTATTAATAAAAATTCTATAACCTAGGATGATTATGAGAGTTAGGGTTTGAATAACCTAGGCCGTTCCGAGAGTTCGGTATGTCGAAATGACATTCCGTCGAAAGATTTGACGATAATATATTGTGAAAAGTTAAGTAAGCCGATAAAAGTTTTTCTCAAAAAACGTGCAGAAATCGGACAAAATAAAAATAACGAAAAGTATTGCTATGTACTTTTCACTCGTTTAGCTACGTTAGGGTAAAACGTGAAGGAAAACGCTTAACGTGGAAAAATGTTTTTTAGTTTTTCGAATATCCGAAGAATACGTAATAATTAGTCGGTAAAGGAAAGACGAAATATCCAAAAATATTTGGATTCCGAGAATCGCAGTTTTCGAACTGTCGGACGAAATCCAAAAGACGGAACCACAAAGCTTCCAAGGGAAGCTACATGAATAGTAAGGAGGTGTATTGAGGAGGTGGGAATAGTAAGGAGGTGTGAATAGTAAGGAGGTTGGGGGCAAAATGACTAAAATACCCTTGGCCTTAGTTTTCTATAAATAGGAAGCTTAAGCTCTTTTGTTTTGGATTTTGAAAATCCTACTACATTGAGAGTGAGAGAGAGAGAGTTCGGATGGGAGGGGAAGGAAGATGAAAGGCTAGCCTATGTACAAACTTTGTCCGACGGGAGAAGATTAAAGAAGAACGGTAATCCGAAACCTAGTCTCTTTTAAATTTTCTTTAAGTTTCTATGTTTAAAAACATAACTTAATGATGATAAGAAGTAGATAAGGTTAGAGATGATTTCATATGGTTAAAATCATAAGAAAAAGAAGAAATAATAAATTAGAAGTGTAGTTTATAAATTTCTTAAGGAAGTATAAGATTCATAGCGAATTTGAACGATCCGAGTGGATTATATGAATGAGTAGGTGAATTAAGTAAGGAATGATGTTCTATAAAATCAAATTCCAATAAAAAGTGGAATCATAATCCAAAATATCGATTAAAAATGAAGAACGAACGAAGAACACGAAGAACACGAAGAACGTTGTTGATGGACAAATTTAAAACCATCGTAGGATAATTGTTGTTGATGGACAAATTTAAAACCATCGCGTATAAGTTAGTTGCATATTGCTTGGTTAGGAATGGTAGAAACGTTCATGAAAAACGGATTAAAACTTAGCTATAACAAAGTTATGGCAAAAATTTCAGAAAAGTCAAACGAGAATTAGAAAGTTAGTAAATGAACCCGAACGTGTAGGGTTTCATAAGAAAGTAATACAACGTAGAAAACATGAGTCGTGGACTCAAGAATGAATGAGTTCTGAGTTCGGATGATCGAATTACGGATGAACAAACGAAAATTGTTAAAAGCGTAAAAAATGAATAAAGGGTGAAGATCAAGCCAATCGAATGGCACGTTAACGAAATCAGAATGAAGTTCTGTTCAAGGGTTATTGAAGTATATAAGATAAGGAAGAGAATGGCTTTGGAATGACCTCGTTCTGAGTTATAACGAAGGAGTTATGAGATCGGGAAGTGAGCGTCTCAAAAAATTTATTTAATACTTAGAAAAATTTCTAGGGTTTTGTCTCGGCGCCGCAACGCCGGATAGACTGTAGGAAGTAGCGCTACAGCGCGAGCTCGGCCATAATCTTCTGGAGAGTGGCACCGCATCACGAGAGATAACAAAGGACTTGGCGCCGCAACGCCAGCCCGGGAAGAGAGGAGAGAGAAGTAGGTCACGCCGCAGCGGAGAAAAGGAAGGGCACGGCGCCGCAGCGCCGGTGTAGGGCAATGCCCAGAAAAGAGATTTTATTGATCAAGTACTGGGGGATGTGCAAGAAAGAAATAGGAACATGTAGATCACATAACATAACACTTATGCAAGTGAGTTAAACCTTTAGTAAAGGTTGAACAGAAAGATTAAGCGAGATTAAAAGATAAAGAATATAAACACGGGTTACGTAACCGATATCCGGGGACCGTAGTCGCGATGAGCGAACGCGAGGGATTGCTATGGTTGTGATTCCTTAGATGTTGAGCGACGAGGGTAATGAATGACATTTCGATGTTATGTCATGATAATGAGAGATAAGTGTGAAGCGTATAGACACTGTGAACGCAACGTCGTTGCGATGGACGCTTGGTCTTAGTATACAATGATCGGTAATGCTTTGACACTAAGAACGAGTAATGAACATGGGGTTTATATAATGGATAACGAAAGTATTATATAGTATATGAATTATCAAGAAAGCCGTAACAAACGGTAATAAGATTAATGAAAGCCGAATGTGATTCGATAAAGAATGAATCCGGAGGGATAACATTTAGTTGTCAGAAAGCCGTAAGGAATAAGAAATTGACTTAATCGAACATTATAGTTTAATAATTCGTATAAGTTAAGAGAAGTTAATTTGTGGTACAATCGTAACCTTTGATGGTTGACATATGGGAGCTGGGCTAAACAATTCCTTCAGAGAGCGAAGGTATATACAAAACTGGCAACCAATCTAACTCACTGTGATGGCAGTGTAGATGAGACGGGAACTTGTTTGTTGGTTGTTTGTGGGAAACCACTCATATGGACTACAAGTAGAGACATGATGTGTGATGAGTCCTAGAGAAGTTATAAGAAGAAGATAAGAATATAAATCATCCAAGATGATGAACGTATGAGTAAGACATCTCCGTATGTCAATAAGCCGTAAATTGGTAAAGGAAGTTAGTCGCGTAAACTTATATTGCAAGAACGCGAACCCTAAGAAGTAAAGCTAAGTAAACCAATGCGTAAGTTCAATATATGACTAATTGGTGTTTATGTTTTCTCCTTATGTGTTATATAGGAATTGAAATGAGCAGTTCAGCGTATGCTGTAGCTGGGCGTAAGGCAAGTTTCCTAACTTCATTCATATTACATGAATGCTAGTTCTTAAACTTATCAGATGTTGTACTTGAGAAGTCTTGTCTATGTGCATATGTGCGATGTATGTACAAGGTGGTAGTATGTATGAGGCCTTGTGCCGCAATTTGAACACTTCGGTGTTTCTATGATATGAATTGTTCTGTGATTGAGCTGTTCAATACAAGTATGTTCTGTTTATACATGAACTGTTATTGTTAAGACTGTGCTAATGATTCTAGCCAGATAGAATGTGTATGAAAAAGGTAGAAGAATGAAAGTATTTCAAAGTAAAAGTGGTTGATGTTTTAAGATGATAGGAATCGAGACTATTCCTATTATTCAAGCTGCTTCATAACCTTTGTTCGGTTATAGAAGTTCTAAAGAAATGTTTTAATTCAGAAGTTGTTTGTTCAACTGTTATGACTTGCTGGGCAATTGAATGCTCACACTTGCTTTAAATGAAAAATAATTGTCAGCAAACAAGGTTAGCACAACTTAAGGAATCTCGTAAAGATCAAGCTGACGGTATCCAGATGAAGTTCCATTCAGAAGCTGAATGAGCGAGAAGATCAAATGAAGACTTGTAATATAGAAAGATAAAACTGAACTATAGAACAGTTTAATAAACTATTATGTATCCTTGGTGGCAGATAAAAGTCACTCTTGTAAGATGAAATGAATAATGTATTTATTATTATTTGTAATAAAAAAGGTTATAAGGTTTCCAGAACCTGGGATTTGATAGTGTATGTCGTTATATTTCAGTATATAATGATGTATGTTGGATGAATGATGTACTCGTGATGTATGGAATCCGGGTGTGAAGATAGACCGAATTTCAGGGCGTTACATCATGTCCCCACATTCGGCAACTCGATCGAATGACTGGCCCAATAGTATCTTCTTGGCTCATCTTAGCCGACCACAGGCTCCCAAAAGGTTATGACTTGAAGGTACTATTGGTAGTAACTTATTTCCTTATATGCAGACAAATTTTTTCCCTATCTTTCGATGTGGGACTGGGGTGTTACAAACTCCCCCACTTAAATTCTGACATCCCCGTCAGAATCTGATCACACACACGGGCCTAAAGATCTTTGCCTCTCTAGCCATTGTGGGATAATACCGGCTGGCTTCGTGTCCCCAACTCCGGACCTCCATCTCTCTATTGTGGGATAATACCACCAGCCTTCGTGTCCCCACCTCCGGCAACCCGATCGGATGACCCGACACGAGCTTTCGAGAGTCGGCTCTGATACCATATGAAATAACCCGGGTCAAATCCCGAGTTCGGAACAAATCTCGGGTCAAATTCCAAGTCCTAATCGAATCAAATCCATCAAAATAAGGCCTCAAATTAATGGCCCAATAGTATCTTCTTGGGTCATCTTAGCCCACCACAGGCTCCCAAAAGGTCATGACTTGAATGTACTATTGGTAGTAACTTATTTCCTTATATGCAGACAAATTTTTTCCCTATCTTTCGATGTGGGACTGGGGTGTTACATTAAATCAGGGTCGTTAGGAACACAAAGTCTGGAGTTGACTTAAAGTATTCCTTCTTCATCGATTCTTGCTTCCGGCATAGCACCTTCTTGCACTTTCTTTCTCATACGCATCAGCTCCAGGTCTGTAGCTTGAGCAGCTTTAACTTTATCAATTAAAGTCGGTTCTACTCGTATATTCGCCATCATCAGATGGGTCACTGGAGTCTTTAACTCTATCTCCATCCTTTGCAAGTCGCACAAAATGGGCCTTTGCCTTGACAATATCGCACTCATACTTGCATATGATCTTCTTCTTAATGCGTCAGCTACCACGTTCGCTTTTCCAAGATGGTATTGGATGGTATGATCATAATCTTTCAACAGTTCAAGCCAACGTCGTTGTCGCATGTTGAGTTCCTTTTAAGTGAAGAAATATTTAAGGCTTTTATGATCCGTAAAGATCTCCACTTTCTCCCCATACAAGTAATGCCTCCAAATTTTAAGTGTGAAGACAACAGCTGCTAACTCTAGATCATGAGTAGGATAATTTCTCTCATATTCTTTGAGTTTTCTTGAGGCATATGCTATGACTTTCCCATGTTGCATGAGAACACATCCCAACCCTTTGCCCAAAGCATCACTGTAGATGACAAATCCCTCCGAGCCAGATGGTATAGTCAGAACAGGTGCTGAAATGAGTCTCCTCTTGAGTTCTTGAAAACTCTTCTCACATTCTTCGCTCCAACCGAACTTTGTATCTTTTCGAGTCAGCTGAGTTAATGGAGTAGCGATTCAAGAAAATCCTTCCACGAATCTCCGATAAAAACCAGCTAAACCGAGAAAGCTACGTACTTTGGTCACTGATTTAGGTTGCTCCCAGCTTTGAATAGCTTCAATCTTTGCCGGGTCAACAGATATTCCATGACTTGATACTACGTGCCCAAGGAATGCTGCTTCCTCCAGCCAGAACTCGCATTTCTTCAACTTGGCATAAAGCTTGTATTCACGAAGCTTTTGGAGTGTCAGCCTCAAGTGTTGCTCATGATCTTCACGGCTTTTGGAATAAATAAGGATGTCATCAATAAAGACGACCACAAAGTGATCCAAATATTCCTTGAATACTCGGTTCATCATATCCATAAAGGCAGCAGGAGCATTAGTCAATTCAAAGGACATGACTAGAAATTCACAATGCCCATACTGAGTTCTGAAAGCCGACTTTGGAATGTCATCGGTTCTAATATTCAATTGGTGATATCCTGAACGAAGATCAATCTTTGAAAATAATTTGGCTCTTTGCAACTGGTGAAACAGGTCATCAATACGTGGAAATGGGTACCTATTTTTGATGGTGACATGATTTAACTCCCGATAATCAATACAAAGTCGTATACTCCCATCTTTCTTCTTCACGAATAGAACAAGAGCACCCCAAGGAGACGTACTAGGACAAATGAAACCAATGTCTAATAATTCCTGTAATTGGGTCTTTAACTCCTGAAGTTCAATAGGAGCCATTCGATATGGGGCTTTGGAAATGGGTTTTGTACCAGGTTCAAGGTCGATACAAAATTCAATTTCACGATCTGGGGGTAGGCCAGGATGTTCTTCAGGGAATACGTCAGGAAATTTATTAACAAAAGAAATATCGTTCAAAACTGACGTATTTTTGTTTAAATCTGTGACACGAGCTAAGAAAGCTTGACATCCGTTTTTCAATAAACGAATAGCTTTATTGATTGAAATGACTGTGATTGATTTTAATGGTTTCGTCGCTTGAATTCGCATAATAGGTTTATTAGGAATATGAAAACTAACAACCTTACGAAAACAATCAATTGTTGCATGATGAGTAGTTAACCAATCAATCCCTAGAATTACGTCAAACGCAAGTATTTTTAAAGAAATAAGATCGATAGGTAATGTGCGGTTACCGATTTGAACCAAACAAGACTTATAAATAGTGGATGTAATGAAGGTTTCTCCCAACGGAGTTTCCACAGATAAGTCAGTCTAATTTCTCCGGAGTCAAATTTAATCTTTGAGCGCAAGTAGGGAAAATAAAAGAATGGGTAGAACCAGTATTAAATAAAGTATAGACTTCGCTAGAGTTTATGATAAGCTTACCTGTGATGACCTTATTCGGGTTCCTTGCTTTCTGGGAGGTCACAACAAACGCTCTTCCTTGCACTACCGGCTTTGACTTTTCTAGGATGGCCTTTGGTGCCTCCATCCTAGCTGAACTTGTCTTCGGTGAATGACAAAATTGGACTAAGTGACATTCTCTTCTACAATTATAACATGCTTTGGACGGCATCGCGCAGTTTGGACTGATGTGTCCCTCCCCTCCGCATTTGAAGCACATGATAGGTGTTCATTCTCCTTCCTTAACGACGGGTGCTGGTGCTGACGTCTTTCCATCATTGTTGATTCTCCTCTTCATGAAATGACCATTCTTATTGTTTTGGCCCTGATTACCACCAAAGTGATTACCATTTCTGGCCTGTTGATTCCCTCCACGCTTGTTGTAACCGCTTCGATGACTGCTCTCACTAGTGTTATCATTTTGCCGACTGCTCTCTTTTGGTTGCGTTGACTCGTTATCGCGCTCCACTAACTGAGCCATATTTACAATATCTGAATACAAACACAGTTTATGAGAAATAAGATGTTGATGTATCTCCGGCTTTAAACCTCTTAAAAACATCCGTGTCATTCTTCATTATCCACCAAGTGGGACGCAAACCGGGACAACTCGGCAAACTTGGCTTCGTACTGCGACATAATCATATTATTTTGCTCCAACTTGATGAATTCTACCTCTTTTATATTACGAATACTTTCGGGAAAGTACTTGTCGTTGAATTGTTCTTGGAACTTTTCCTAAGACATCTTCAGTGCGGCAGGTTGAGTACGCTTTACTGATTCCCACCAGTAATCTACCTCTCCTAGCAACATAAAGGCGGCAAAGGAAACCTTTTGCTCCTCGAAACATCCCAAGACATCAAATATCTTGGTGATCTGCTTTATCCATGTTTTCGCTTTAAGTGGTTTTGGCTCTCCAAAATCTCCGGTGGTCCCAGCTTCTTGAACTATTTAGCGGTGACCGTCCGAGAGTTTCCAATGTTTCCACCTACATTTTGGACAGGAGCCGCTCTCACCTGCTGTTGCATGAATTACATAAAGCCTCTGAACATTCCATCATTTTTTTTTCGCTAATTTGTTTGTATATTGAGAAGAAAAAGAGATAAAACAATCACAAAGGGCATATCCCAGAAGTTTTAGGTGAACCACATGGGACAACCCCCAAAATGGACAACTAAAGACTAACAACCAAGCCAAAGCAACAAGGAACATTACAAAACAGAGCTGCATGCAAAAGAAGCAAGCCGAAGCCTAAACAACCAGTCAGCTGAAACTAAGCATCCAAATGAAACAATCTGGTGATGAAATGAAACTGCAAAACTGCCATTTGCAGACAGAACTGCAGAAGACAACAGAATCAGCTGTCGAACAGATTGAAGCTGTCAGCACCTAAGAGGCTGAACTGAAGATCCCGAAGCCTAAAAGGAGCTGCGGGGCAGAGAGGCCGAACCATATAAGCCTAACCTACCAGCCCAGATCCCCCAGCTTCCCAAGGCTAAACCAAGGAGCCGAAACCAAGCTACAAAACTAGCCCTTCACTGACCCCATAAGTCGAAACATTAACCAATCTGGAAGGAGGCAGCATCCGAACCAGTCCGGACTGAAAACAACAACGAACCAATCCGAACTGAGCGCCAGCCGACACCCGAAGCAGCCGAAGATGAGAATACTGAACCCTTGAATGAACTGCAAGCGCCATGAAGCCGAAACCAATGAACACTCACCCCCCAGCTCCAAATCCGAGAGCCCCGAAGCCCGAACCTCTCAAGACTGGACTGCCGTACCGAAGAGGGAGCACCGAAGCCCGAAACCAGAAGACAGCAACCAGCACTCTATCAAACGAAGCCCCCCTGAAGCCATTGAGGGGTCCCCAAGCCCCAAAACCGAAACCAGCGAACCCCCCCTAGCAGAGCCACGTGACCGTGCCAAGAGACCGAGCCAGCCTGTCATTGACCCTGGAGCCGAACCCTACTACTGAAGAGACCGAACTGCCAGAGAAGCCGAACTACCATCGCAAACAGCAACGAGCTGAAGATGCTGCTAGAGCCAGCAAGCCGAACCCTGCAGAAGAACTGAAACCCACAACCTCAAAACTAACCCCTGAGGCTGAACTCCCTAACACCTGACCTGCCCAACCCTTAGGCAGACCCCGAAGCTTAGGCAGACCCCGAAGCTGAGATTAAACCAGTGGCCAGAGGCGCGTAGGCCATCCTCTATAATGACCAAGCTGAGAACATGGGCGAGTGCCGAAGAGTCATTGCCAACTCTGATCTTGTCCAAAGAACCCCAGCCGAAGCAATAGCTAACATTCGCTAGTGAGACGGGCCCAGCCACCTGCTCTCCCGGCAGCACCGAAGCGGCGGAACTGCCGACACCCTGTGAAAAAGAACCCAACCCTACAACCACCCCCAGAGGTTGGGCTTATTTTGGACTTTTTTTAGAAAAAACAGAGGAAGAAGATAACCTAGCCTTAATGACATTGGTTATCTCCCTAGAGAGAACCCCCATAGGCATCTTGGTTTTGTTATGGACAATGGAGTTCCTGACTGACCAGATTTTGTATACTATAGTGGAGAGAACCAGCTTTAGAATATCCGACCTGAGTTTGCTCCCTGGATATTGGATAATGTAGGCCACAAGGTTGTCCCAATTCATAGGAGCATTAGTCCAGGCACCCCCTGCTAAAGTAGAGGAGAGAACATAGGAAGAATAGGGGCATTCGAAGAACAAGTGAGGGAATGTTTCCACATGGGAATCACAGAGGGGGCAAGTCAGCTGGCGGAAGCTGGAATAGCTAGAAAATCTGTCATTCGTGGGTAATCTTTGCCGAAGAGCAAGCCAGAGAGTAAAGGAAAATCTTGGAACGTGAAGAGAATGCCATAGCAGAGCAGCCCATGGAACTAGCGGAGCACGTGGCCGAATTGATTCCCAAATGAGAGAGGCCTTGACATATTTCAGCTCACAAGATTCCCATAAGATTTTGTCATCGGCAGCAGTCGGCGCAGGAAGAGAAGTAATAAGGCCTTGGAGTTGTTGCACTTCATGATGGTTGCTTGCCGGTAATGCCCAGGCTCCCGAGGAAATGACAAAAGAGACAGGAGCGTTTACTGGGATTCGTAGTTGGAAAGCAGATACGGAGAAGGGCTTAATGCCTAGCCATTCAACCATGGGTCATGCCAGAACCTAAAAGAATTGCCATTCCCAACTTTATAGATAAGAAAATTTAAAGCTAAAGGCCGTAGTTTAAGAATCTTACTCCAAATCCAAGAGCAGTCCGATGGAGTAGAACAATGCCAGAAATTAATCTTTAGAAGAACTGAGGCTTTGACCCACTTTGCCCATAAGGAAGTTGGGGAAGGGGAAATAACTCTGAGCAAATGGGATAAAATGAGGGCTGAGTTCCAATCGGCAAGATTTTTTATAGCCAGGCCTCCCTCCGCATAAGGGGTACACAAATCCTTCCAAGCGACTTTAGAACCATACCTTAGAAGAGAGGAGCCCTTCCAAATGAATCTGCACAATATAGATTGGATTGAACGCATTACCGATTTAGGCAAGATAAAGTGGGCTGCCCAGTAGGATTGAATGGCAAATAGCACTGATTTTATCAACTGCACTCTGCCGGCATAGGAGAGGTAGCGGGAAGTCCATGAAGTGACTCTCGCGGTGATTCTGTGAATCAGAGGCTGGCAGTCGGAGTGTGTAAGTTTAGAAGAGATGAGGGGAACTCCAAGAAATCTAATTGGAAGAACTCCAATCGGTATACCCAGCAGCTGATTGATACTTTCCTTGACATCATTTGGGACATTTGCTAGAAAGCATAGGCTTTTAAGAGCGTTGGGGATTAATCCGGAGAACATTGAGAATGAATGGATGCTCGAGTGGATGATGGAAACAGATGGCAAGTCTCCATGGCAGAACAATATAATATCATCCGCGAAACATAAATGAGTAATGTTGCATGGTTTTGTTTTCCAATGGAACTTGAAATTCGGCATGAGAGTTTCCTTATTCAGAATCATAGATAATACTTCCATGGCTAAAACAAACAGGTAAGGGGACAGAGGATCTCCTTGACGAAGACCCCTTGCTCCCTTAAAGTAGCCGGCAAGAGAGCCATTGACTTTAACAGAATACATTGGCGTTGTGATGCACTCTCTAATCCAGTTTATAAAAATGGGTGGAATCTGAAGTAAACTCAGCAGGTCTAGAAGAAAACCCCAGTCAACTGTGTCAAAAGCCTTCCTGATATCAATTTTTAGAGCACACCTTGCCGGACCAGATAGGCGATGATAGTTTCTGAACAGCTCCTGAGCAAGGAGAATATTATCGCTAATACTTCTACCTGAGATAAAAGCTGACTGAGCATGGTCTATAATGGACGGGAGGACTAGTTTTAGCCTATTGGCAAGAATCTTTGCTATACATTTGTATATTGTGTTGCAACAAGAAATGGGTCTGAAGTCTGCCATATTGGAAGGGTTTTCTGTCTTCGGGATCAAGGCTATGACCGTAGCATTCACTCCCCTCGGAAGGAGACCGGTTCTGAAGAAAGAGTGGACAACAGCAGTGAAGTCTTGACCGATTGTATCCCAGCAGTGAAGGAAGAAGTTAACATTGAAACCATCAGGCCCCAGGCTCTTATTCTGTTTCATGGAGTGAAGGACAGCCTTAATTTCAAAATCAAGGATTGGAGTTGTTAAAGCAGCTGCCTGGGATGGAGAGATCCTCTTAGAAATAAATTTTTTAAGATCATCACGCCCCGGATAGGATGAAGGGGATGATCCCAAAAGATCCTGGTAATATACCACCGCTACCTGCTGGATACCAAGTTGGTCCTCAATCAAGTCACCCGAGTTGTTGAAGATAGAAAGAATTTTGTTGTGGTTCCAGTTACTCTTAATGACAGTTGCAAAGAACTTAGTTTTTTTATCTCCCCGGGATAGCCAAATTGCTCTAGATTTCTGGAGCATGAGGGATTCTTCAAGAGCCATTGCTTTCCATAAAGATTGGATAGCTGACGATTCTTGAGCTAATAAAAGAGGGTTCAAGGGATTAGCCTGGAGAGACATTTGGACGGAGTCCAGAAGACCTTGAAGCTTGCTTACATTGCTCGTCAGATTACCTATAGAAGAATTCAAGGCAACAAGAGCTCTCTTGGTTCTCCTCAACTTCTCATTAAGGATGTAAAAGGAATTCCCATGGATTCTTTCCTTCTCCTTATACTCTGGTCTGATCCCCAATTCCCACAAAAGCCATTTTTTCCTCTCAAACTCGGCAAACATAGCTGCTTATGATATCTCACTCATCCTTGGGTTCCATTCTGGAACCTTGCCATCAAAATTTTTGGGTGTTCCACTCCTATCTAGAAAGCTTTCGCCGGCTGATTGCATCCCCTTAATCCAAAGGATCACAAATCGAGCTTCTTCTTGGACTTCTAAGGTTCTATCTTACTCGGGTAGACTTCAGCTTATCAGATCCATTCTTTGTTCTATCCAAATTTTCTGGAGCTCTCACTTTTTGCTGCCAAAAGGGGTCCTTAGAGATATTCAATCAATCTTAACTAGATTTCTTTGGAAAGGAGCAATTCTTGACAAGTATGGTGCAAAGGTTGCTTGGTCCACTGTTTCACTTCCCCTCTCTGAAGGTGGTCTAGGCATCAAAAATCTGGAGGAATGGAATTCTGCCCTTATCCTCCAGCACTTGGTTCGCATTATTCAACCTCATTCTAATTCTCTTTGGGCTAATTGGATCAAAGCAACCACATTAAAACATACATCGTTTTGGCTAGTTCGCAACTCAGCAACATGTTCATGGGTCTGGAAACAAGTTCTAAAGCTTCGGCCTCTTGCTCTTCAACACCTTCACTATCGTATTGGTAATGGGCAGGATACAAGCCTATGGTTTGACCCATGGTTAAACGACTCAGCTATCAATCCTTCTCAATCTTTTATGTCTTCCTCTGGGTTCCAATGGTCTGCTACTGTCAGTCATCTTATCAGAAACAACACATGGGTCATGCCTCAAGGCAATTACCATGATATGATCATCTTGAGGAGAAACCTGGCTCTCCTTCCCCCTCCTTCTCAGCAAATGGATAGGATACTATGGGACTCTTGGGATATGAAGAATATAAAAACTAACCAGTTATGGGAATCTATTCGCACGAGGCAGCAATCGATTTCTTGGAGCTCCATTGTCTGGAACAAATGCCATGTCCCAAGGTGCTCTTTCATTTTGTGGTTGGGCATTCTTAGAAGGCTCCCCACCAATGACAGAACAATCAGATTCTCTAACAGAACCTGGAACTGTCCACTTTGCAACCTTCAACCGGAGACCTTTGATCATCTGTTCTTCAACTGTGTCTTCTCCAAATCGGTTCTTCTGAAGGCTATAAGCCTTGGACATTGGACTGCTTTTCCCATATCGTGGGATGACATTATGGACTTTCTCACTACTTTTCAAGACTATGTCACGAAATATCCTAAGTTTGACGGTGGCAGTCTGTTCTTACAAAATTTGGGAGGCAAGGAACAAAAAGCTCCATGATGATCATCTTCCTCCACTTACTAGGATCAAAAAGGATGTTATCCACATCATTTATCAAAGCCACCAATAACCAATATTTTTGTAATTGGCTTTTAACTAGTTAGAGATGTTTGGGCTTTCCTTGTATAGTCCTCTCATCTTTGGGCATGTCCATAGATGACGACACTATATTCTGGGGTTCTCCCTTGTTCATTGTCTTTTGGTTCTTTATACAAACAAAATTTAGCAAAAAAAAAAGGAATTCCCATGGATACTACTGTGAGCATGAGGTGTGCTGTCAACTGTATTTTCATCAAGGCCACATTCTGTAATCACTACTGTAATTGGTTGTTGTTTAACTTGTTATGTTGGGTTCTCTTCTATGTATCGTATCATCATCTATATAACTTAGATGATGCTACTATATTCTGGGGTATGCCCCTTAGCCATTGTATTTGGTCCTTTTATATACAAACAAACTTAGCAAAAAAAAAAAAAAAAAAAAAAACAGGTTCTTTGAACCCATCTAACTCGAGCATGAAATTAAAGAATTGAAAGGGTTTTTTAGGCCGCCTCAGATGATAACCTGTGTTGAGAATAACTGGGCAGTGATCGGAAAGGCCACGGGGACCAAAGGTGGTTTGGGAATCAGACATGGTGCTAAACCAAGAATTGTTGCCCATAGCTCTGTCTAGCTTCCTGAAAATTGGGTTTCCTACCTGGAAATTCCACCACGTATGCAGAGGCCCAATAGCTCGAATGTCATCTACTCCGATAGTGTCTAAACAGTCATTGAAATCCGTCATGCCAGCGTCCCAGGAAGGATCACCTCCTTCAGATTCAGAAACCAGTTTGACAGTGTTAAAATCTCCCAGGATACACCAAGTGTCCGAAGAGGATATAGATTTGAGGTCATCCCACAATTGCCTACGCTCCACTACCGAATTCAAGCCATAAACGATCGAAACCAGAATAGGGGTATCTCTATGAATAGGGGTAAGTTTGAAATGGGATAGTTGAGAAGACTGAAACAGGCTATCCACTCTCCAGATATTAGGATCCCACCCCACCCAGATCCTCCCGTTCGGATGGTGATCATAGTTGAATGTCCAAACCCAGTTATGGCACAAGGCTCTCGAGATCCTGAGAGCCTTTGGAGCTTTGATTCTAGTCTCAATAAGGCCCAAAAAAGAGATATGGTTTTTTTTCCGCTAAGTTTGTTTGTATAAAGAAAAGAGATTACACAATCGCAAAGGGCATACCCCGGAAGCTTAAGAGAGGGCCTTTAGGGACAACCCCCCTAAAGACCTACTAAGATCAAAAGCCAAAAAAGCACAAGGTTCATAACAAAATACAAGCATATAATTAGAGCAGGCAGATAGCCTAAACAAGCATATAAAATGAAGTGAACTGAAACAGAGACAATTCGCCTAGATAACTGCCAATCAGCCGAACCGAAGATGAACCAGAGAACACCACCGCCGATGAGGGTGACCCGAACCCGACCGGCTGAAGAGGCCGAAAAGCCATGAAAGCCTCAATTCGCCTAGAAAACTGCCTATCTGCCGAACCGAAGATGAAGCTGAATAAAACCCCGAAGCCGATGAGGGTGACCCAAAGCTGAGCCAGCCGAACCCAGCCACAGATGAGGCCGGAGCCGAATCCAACCGGCAGAAGAGGCTGAAATGAAAGCCTTACTGACAACACAGACGGGACTGAGCTGAAGCTGTTGCGCGTGCCAGGAAGCCGAACAAATAGAAGGACCCTCCGACCAGACCTGCCCTACCCTGTCGAACTCAGTCGGACCAGATCAACCCCAATAATGGCCAAAGCTGATTGATCAAGAAATCCGATCCTACATCCCCGCAATAAAATGCAACAAATCATCCGACTTGCAGGCTCACTACAGAGGAAGGCTGAACTTCAGGAACCACAAGCACATAAACAAACCGTACTGAACCAGCAGCCGAACTCCCCATTTCATTCGAACTGAAAATGCCGAAGCCTAGAGAGAACTGCGAGCACCATTAAGCTGAACCAAAGGCTGATTGAAGACCAGCCAAGCGATTCAGAGCAGCCCAGACCTTCCTGCCCACCTTCATGCCCCAGAACATACCGGCCGAACCTAACCATCACAACCATCACCTCGCCCAAACCTGCACACCCCAGCAACTATAACCACATACTAATGCTAGGGTTGCCCTGAGCAGCCAAGAGAAACTTAGAAGAGGAAGACAGCCTGGATTTAATGATACTCAAAATGTCCCTGACCACTACACCCAAAGGCTTTTTAATCTGATCATGAACAAAGGAATTCCTAGCCGCCCAGAGTTTGTACACAGTTGAAGTGAAAGAAAGCTTGAGGATATTGGACCTAATGCTATTTCTACCAAACTGGATAATAAAATCAACTAGATTATCCCACCTCATTGGGACATTAGTCCAGCCCCCAAATGCTAGAACAGAGAATAGGACAGAAGATGAAAAGATACAATCAAAAAAAAGGTGGGCAAAGGTCTCAACATGAGTTGCGCAGAAAGGGCAAAATGTAGGGCGAAACCTCGAGTAAGAGGAGAAGCGATCATTCGTCGGCAGCCTGCCACGAAGGGCCAGCCATGTGGTGAAGGAATATCTAGGAATGTGGAGAGAGTGCCGAAGCAGGTGAGCCCATGGGACTTTTGGAGCAGAAGTGCGAATGGATTCCCAGATGATCGAGGCTTTAACCATTTTAATATCAGTGGATCCCCATAAGATTCTGTCCTCAGAGGACGAAGGGGCTGGGAGAGAAGCAATCCTATTCCATAATTGAATAACTTCATGGTGAAAGCTAGGAGGCAATGCCCAAGCACCAGGAGAAGTGATTACGGATAAATGAGCAGTCAAGGGAAGACGAGTGTTTGAGATAAGGGCCTCAGTAGGGTTAATGGCCTGACCATCCAACCACGGATCATGCCAGAGATTGAAGGAACATCCATTCCCAACTCTATAATGAAGGAAGTTAAGGGCAATGGGACGAAATTTTAGGATCTTACGCCAGATCCAAGAACAGTCAGCGGGAATAGGTAAATGCCAAAAGCAACGCCGAGTGATCACGGTTGACTTGACCCATTTAGCCCACAAGGAGGAAGGAGAAGGGGAGATAACCTTAAGAAGGTGGAGAATAATAAGAGCTGAATTCCACTCTGAGAGATTTTTTATGGCTAGACCTCCTTCGGCAATAGGGAGGGCTAAATCCTTCTAGGCTACTTTAGCTCCAGAGCCTTTCCAAAGAAATCTACAAAGAATAGATTGAATAGAACACAAGACCGATTTAGGTAGGATAAAGTGGGCTGCCCAATATGATTGAATAGAAAAGAGCACAACTCTAATCAAGCTTACTCTACCAGCATAGGAGAGGAAACGCGATGTCCACGACGAAACCCAGGCTGTAATTCTATGAATCAGAGGCTGGCAATCGGAATGGGATAAGCGAGAGGAAATTAGGGGAACTCCAAGAAACCTGATTGGCAAGATGCCTATCGGAAAACCCAACATCTGGTAAATACTCCCCTTTACCTCATCAGGAACATTAGACAGAAAACACATACTTTTGAGAACATTAGGAATGAGCCCAGAAAACATAGAGAAGGACTGAATGCAAGAGTGAATAATAGTAACTGAGGCCAAGTCCCCGTGACAGAAAAGGAGAACATCATCAGCAAAGCAGACATGCGAAATTTTACAAGGTTCAGCTTTTCAATGAAATTTGAAATCAGGCAGCGAAGTTCCCTTAGAGATAATCATTGAAAGTGCTTCCATAGCTAGGAAAAACAGGTACGGAGATAAGGGATCACCTTGCCGAAGCCCTCTGGCACACTTAAAATATCCAGCAAGAGCACCGTTAACTTTGACCGAGAACATAGGAGTAGTGACACACCCTTTGATCCAATGAATAAAGATAGGAGGAAATTGAAGAAGACTCAACAGGTCCAAAAGAAATCCCTAGTACAGTGTCAAAAGCTTTCCTAATATCGATTTTAAGCGCGCAGCGAGCTGGCCCAGAAAGCCTATGATAGTTCCGAAAGAGTTCTTGAGCAAGGAGAATATTGTCGCTGATACTTCTACTAGAGATGAAGGCAAATTGAGCATGATCTATGATGGAAGGAAGAACACACTTGAGCCTATTGGCAAGGATTTTCGCAATACATTTGTAGGTAGTATTACAGCAAGATATGGTCCGGAAATCAGACATGCAAGATGGGTTATCGGTCTTCGGGATCAAAGCAATGGTTGTAGAATTAACTCCACCGGGAAGATGCCCAGAAGAGAAAAAGGAATGGACAGCAGCTGAGAAGTCGTGGCCTACAATATCCCAACAATGAATAAAGAAGTCAACGTTGAATCCATCAGGACCGGGACTTTTATTCTTCTTCATGGACTGGAGAACTTCTAGAATTTCCGCATCTAGGATGGGAGCTGACAGAGCTGAGGCCTGCTCAAGAGAGATCCTCTTGGTTACAAAGTTTTTAAGCTCGTCATGACCAGGGTAGGAACAAGGAGAGGATCCGAACAGATCCTGAAAATAATCGACCGCCACCTGCTGAATACCCAGCTGGTCAACAATAAGAGAACCAGAGCTGTTAAGAATGGATAGAATCTTGTTATGGTTCCAGTTGTTCTTGATAACATTAGCAAAAAACTTCGAATTCTTGTCTCCCTGGGACAGCCAAATAGCACGAGATTTCTGGAGAAGCAGAGATTCTTCAAGAGCAAGGGCTTCCCAAAGAGACTTGGAGCATATAGATTCATGGGAGAGCAAAGCAGGATTAAGGGGGTCAGCCTGAAGAGAAACTTGGACAGTAGCCAATTGGTCTTGTAAGCATCTAGCATTATTTGTGAGATTACCGTTTGAAGAATTTAGTAAAATAAGGGACCTTTTGGTAATGCGCAATTTCTCATTGAGGATAAAGAAGGCATTTCCTCGAATATTGGTATTCCAACTATCTGAAACAGCATGGTTGAACCCATCTAGCTCAAGCAAAAAGTTAAAAAATTGGAAAGGTTTCCTGAGTCTTCTACAATTGAGGCCAGTATTAAGTATAATCGGGCAATGATCCGAGAGACCCCTAGGACCAAAAGTAGCTTGGGAGTCCGGCATTGAAGAGAACCAAGTAGAGTTGCCCATGGCCCTATCGAGCTTCCTAATTGGGTTATTCAATTGACAGTTCCACCACGTGTGCCTCGGACCAATAGCTCTGATGTCGGCCACCCCAATATTATTCAGACAATCCAGGAAGTCAGACATTCCAGAATTCCAGGTCAAATCTCCCCCCTCCGCTTCAGACATACTCTTGTAAGTATTGAAGTCCCCGAGGAGACACCAAGAGACCGAGGAGGACAAGGATTCCAAATCTGCCCAAAGCTGCCTACGATCGGCCACAGAATTCAGGCCATAGACGATGGAGACCAAGATTGGATTATTATCATAGAGAGGTAAGAGACTAAAATGCGAAAGTTGGGCAGATTGGAATATAGTACTCACCCTCCAAATATTAGGATCCCAGCCCACCCAAATTCTGCCATTTCGAATGGAAGTCATAGTTATAGACCCAAACCCAATTGCGACAAATTGCCCTCGATATCCTGGGGGCATTAGGAGCTTTCACTCTAGTCTCAACAAGCCCCACAAAAGAAATATGGTTGGCTACTAAAAAGTTGCGAATAAAAGCCTGCTTAGGCTTTTTATTTAAACCCCTGACATTATAGGAACAAAAATATGTCATAACCAAAAAAGGGGGAACTACAAAGATTACTTAGGGGAAGGCCCCTTAGGCCCCTTATTTCTCTTCTTAGATTTCTGAAGAGGCTCATTACCAAGGCTGGACTTGTGCTTAAGCTCTCTACGTTCCATCTCATCGACTTGTTTGAGCTTCTCCACCAGAGGGTTAAACGGGATAGGAGACTCAGCCTCCTCATCAAAGGGGCCGAAGCAAGGGGCCGAAGCAAGGGGCCGAAGAAATAGGAGAGAATGAATTTGAGTTCACTGCTAAGCAAGGGGCCGAAGCAGAAGGAGAAGGCGCTCTAATGCCTTTAGAAACAGTAGCCCAATCCCCTTCGGGATCTGGAGGATCCAAGGAAGAGGGAGGGGGAGCCTCGGCTACAAGAGGAACAACAGGAACATTAGTGGGGGCCTTGGGGACCCACTTCATATTGGCACTAGGACACTTAGCAAGAGAATGTCCAAAACATTTGCAAACAGAACAAGAAGGGGGCCTGCTCCAGTAATCCACCTTAATTGCAACAGTTTCTTCCACTAGAGCATTACCATCAAACACAACGGCATTAATAGATGCAGGAAACGTAGATAAGGCACTCATCTCAATACAGATGCGGGCGTAGCTCATAGGCTCCAACTTAGATGTCATTTCATCAGCAAACAAGGGCCTTCCAATGGCACTAGCCAAGTAACTTAAACCTTCCTTCGTCCAGTAGGATAGAGGGATATTGCTAAACTTAACCCAAATGGGAACTTTGCTGCAGTCAGATTTTAGGAAGTTGACACCTTCTTGCCACGGTTGAAGACACAAGAGTTTCGATGCAATATACCAAGGTCCTGAAGCTAGGACATTGTCCCTATCCTTCAGAGAATCGAACTTAAAAATAAAGTAGCCCTTATCATGCAAGTAGACTTTAGACAACCCCAAATGCCCCCAAAGTTTCAGAGCCGAAGATTCAACCAGCTTAAAAGGCAATTTAGAGTGGATAAATTGGCCCACCAGGCTGGTAGACCATTTGCTAAGTCCTGGCTTGAGGACTTCAACAGGAGGATTCACGGTGACTCTCCCATCCGAGTAGTTAGAAGGGAAGAAGCTTAACCCAAGATTTTTCTCATTAGCAGAGTTAGAGACAACAGAGCTCCAAGAAATAGGGGGGATAGGGACACTCACGGCTTTCTGAGGAGAAGTTTGGGGAGGCCCCACAGACCTTTGCAGCCGAGTGTTAACAGTTTGGGGGGTACCCGAGAAGGACGGGTTAGACGTCTCCCCAACACAGAAAGCTTGGACCAGTTTTTGGTCCACGGGGACTTGAAGAGTGCTAGCAGCGGCTTGAGAAGGGCTCAGGTCCGTAACGGGACAAGAATCAAGCACTTTCCGAGCATTGGCGAGGGCAGTAGAAGCTCCAATAGAAGGAAGGTTATTAACATCGTCAAGCGGAAGACCTAGAGCTGTGATGTAATCCATGAGCTTGGCGTTCTTCTTTCGCTCGGCGAGCGCTTCTTCTCTGCCAATGGCAGAAAAGTGGTGAGCAGCTTTGAAAATATCTTGGGTAGCCGAAGGAGAGGCAAGACCCAAATTAGCCTCTAATAGAGACTCGAAAGCAGTGGATTCATCGGAGCTGATGGAAACATTAGAGGGATGAGGCTCAGATTCCGCCATAGCAATGGAAGCTAAGGGAGAACTTGGGTTAGAGACACCAAATTCGGCGAAGAGGTCACGAGATTGACTGCTCTCAGAGTTTCCCGCGGAGAGGTGATGGTAGTCCACCATGGTCTGCACCAAGGAGAGGACTTGCCCGGAATGAGAGATTGCACGAGAGGACCGGCCGGAAAGGACCAAGAAGGAAAACGAAAGAAGTTGGTGTGGATGGGGAAGTTAGGTAGTAGAAGCCAGAAATCCAAAATGAAGGACGGAAAGGGGACGGTCAATTTGAAAAGGCAACGGAGGAGGACTGGAGAAGGAGGAGGACGGAGGAGGACGGGAGAAAGGAGGGTGGAGGAGGAGGAAGGACCAAAAAGGTAAACAGAGAAATTAGGTAAGGACGAAAATGTTTGTTGAGGCTAGGCGGGAAACCAGAAAAGGAAAAGGGAGATGACGGAAGTGGAAGGAGGGGACGGAAAAATTAGAGAGAAGGGAGAGAACACATCCAAGAGAGAGAGTCTAACCCATTAAAACCCCCTGGGAAGTGTTTGCTTCGAGATATGGTTATTTAACAAAAGGTTACGAACGAGCGCCTGCTTTGGCTTCTTATTTAAACCCCTGACATTATAGGAACAAAAATATGTCACAGTGAATGGGGGATAAGCTTAATCAAGAAGGGGAAGACCCCCTTGGACCTTTATTTCTCTTCTTAGAATTTTGAAGTGGGTCTTTCCCAGGCCTGGATTTATGCTTCAGGTCCCTACATTCCTTTTCGTCGACCTGCTTGAGCCTATCCACCAGCGGGTTGGGGGGAACTGGAGATTCAGAGTCGTCGTCGGGAAGAAGGAGAGAAGTAATAGGGTTGAAGGTATTTGAAAAAGGAACTGGGTGGACAGCAGGAGGGGAGGATGGTTTTTTAGGTCCTTTAGAGACAGCTGTCCAGGAACCTTCCGGATCAAGGGAAGGAGAGGCATTGGTAGCAATTGAGATGGGCGGACAAGTGGCCTAAGGAGGACAAGGCGGAGCCTTGGGTACCCACTGAAAGTTTGATTTAGGACATCGGAGCAAGGAATGACCGAAACAGTTACAATTTGAGCAAGAAGGAGGTCTGCTCCAATACTCCACTTTCACCTCAACGGTATCTTCAGCCAAGTCCGCTCCATTGAAAACAACTGCTTTAATTAAGGCCAGGAACTTCGACGAAGGATTCATCTCAATGCAAATCCTAGCATAGCTCATTGGCTCAAGCTTAGATGTCATATCATCTGCGAATAAAGGACGACCGACAGCACTCGCCAGGTAGCTCAAACCCTCTTTTGTCCAGTAAGAGAGGGGAATGTTGCTAAATTTAACCCAGATTGGGACTTTGCTACAGTCGACATTTACAAGTTTAACCCCTTCATGCCATGGCTGCAGAAGGCGAAGCTTTGATGCTATATACCATGGGCCTGTTGCTAGAACATTGTCCCTGTCAGCTTCTGAGTCGAACTTGAATATGAAATACCCCTTGTCATGGAGATAAACTTTAGCCAAACCCAAGTGTCCCCAAAGCTTCTTTGCCGAGTTCTCGACAAGCTTGAAAGGCAGTTTCGACTGAATGAAAAGACCAACTAGACTGGTGGACCATTTATGCAGGCCAATCTTTAGGACTTCAACTGGCGGGTTCACCTTAACACTCCCTTCAGCCAAGGCAGGGGGAAAGAAGCTCAGACTGGGTTCTTCTCTGGGAAAAAGTTTGAAACAATCGAGCTCCAAGATTTAGGAAGAATGGACTGGTTGCCGGCAATCTCCGGGATTGGAAGGGGAGGAGCCACAGACTTCGGAAGACTACCCGAAGTACTGTCAAGGGAGGTAAGGGGAGGAGACGATGCTTCATTTGGTGAACTCCGTCCAAATAAGGGACCGGATTCGAGAACCTTATGAGCATTCGTTAGAGCAGCGAAAGCCCCTATAGTGGAAAGGTTATTAACATCATCTAAAGGGAGACCCAAGGCAGATATATATTCCATTAACTTTGCATTCTTCCTCCTTTCTGCTAGGGCCTCCTCTCGGGCATTTCTAGAGAAGAAATGAGCTGCTTTAAAGATATCTTGAGCTTCCGAACTAGTGGCTGGGCCAAAGTTCTCTCCAAGTTGAGCTTCAAGAGCATTTGATTCGTCCGAGCTTATAGAAATAATCGAGGGGTTAGGCTCAGACTCCACCATTTCCACAGATTCAGTGGTGAAACTTGGCTTTGAAACTCCATATTCTGTAAAAAGATCGCGGGACAGGCTACTCACGGAGTTTTCGACTGAGAGATGGGGGTGGTCGACCATGGCTCTGGATAGCAGAGGCACCGCAGAAGTCTAGAGGAAGGACGGGGGAAGACGGGAGAAAGGAGGGTGACGGTGGAGGACGGGAGGGAGAAAGGAGGGTGGAGGAGGAGGATGGTCCAAACGGGTAAACAGAATGTTTGGTGAAGATGGAAAA
The DNA here is from genome assembly GCA_020205505.1 of Panax japonicus. Classification (NCBI taxonomy): domain Eukaryota; kingdom Viridiplantae; phylum Streptophyta; class Magnoliopsida; order Apiales; family Araliaceae; genus Panax; species Panax japonicus. The sequence continues at coordinate 20,194 of JAINUV010000115.1, read as the reverse complement.
AGTAGGTGAGGGAGGGCGGGAGGCTGAAAAAGGAAAGAAGGAGTTAACGGTAAGCGGAAGAAGCAAAAAGGTGGGGAAAGGAGCCTAGGATCCTAGTGAGAAGGGAGAGCACATTTCTAGAGAGATAAACTAACCCATGGAGCCTAAATCTTTGCAGTTTGACATTCCATCATTCATCATTTGGTCAGTGTTATTGTTTGCATGAGGATTGTCACCTTCCTGATGCACATTATCCTGATTATTGATATGTGGTGAATCAACGGTCGCCTGTGCTCCATTGCACTCAACATTCTCGGATGTCATTTTCAGATACTGCTACAAAACAAAAGGTTAATTGACATGTAACATATTATCCCTATATTCTGACTGACCAATTAAATACCAAAAAACTTAGGTAGGTCATACTAGTGAAGGAATTCCCCGTCTCTCCCCTCCTAGTTCTATTCTCACATCTTAGCCAGGGATCATATCCCTAAGCTTTGATACCCACTGTGACGCCCCCAAAATTAGTTATACATCACCCATCTTGAGTCAGCCAGATACATGGTACAGAATTCAAATACAACTTAATAATACAACTGCCGTGTACAATATGACAAAACATAAACTGTGAGTTTGAATACAAATATTGTCTACTAGAGAGTATACAAACTCAAAAGGAGTCCTCATTACAATTATTATCACACTATTTCACAGAATAGTGAGGACTACTAATGCACCATCTAGGACCATCACTCTGTTCCCCGACTAGTCCCAGCTACGTTCTCATTTCCTGAAGAGAACAGTGAAAGAAAGGGTGAGCTCAAGTAGCCCAGTAAGAAATATTATGACTAAGATAATGCAGAATAATTTATTGTTAGCCTTCAACAGTGTTAAACTGATAAAATATAATAACTATCAAGTTTAAGTGCAGCGGAACAAGCAATCCATTAGAAGAGTCAAGTAGGGAATAAAATCTACTATCTTCTATGATTTAAAAGGTTTTTCATCACTTTTATTGCTGGGACTCAGCTTAATAAATAATCCACATCATCGAATCACCCCTGCACTACGGCCAAGGATATTCTTTAGTATCACGACCACAAATTATCCATGCACTACGGGCCAAGGACATTCGTGTATTCATTAATGGTCATGATCTTGCCAACAACTGTCCATCAATGCATTACGGGCCAATGAGGACTTTTACCACATCATTTCTAACGTTACGGTCATGATTACACCGAATAATCCCTGGTCATAATCATACCAAGTCCATCTATGCACTACAGGCCACAGATGACTTTCAACAAAATATAAACATGAGGATGATGACAATGATATAAGAATTCAATAAAACAAGTTCAAGAATTAATTAATCTAGGAACTGATAACGTCCAAATTGTCAACATGATACTGCTTTGTAGAGTAAAATTCAAGAATGCTTAGAAGAATATTTCCATAAAAAGATACTGGATGAAGCACAAATATCAAGGCTATTCCACTAATTTCATGGAGTATAGAAGTCAAAACTTTAACCAACTGAGTATAATAAAGAATGGAATAACAAAAGAAATCACCATGCATGCGGTACTTCGCATAGACAGGTTATTCCAACAGAATACTAAATAACGGAACCAGGTCAGGTGAAATTCGTACCGACAGGATGTTCTAACAGAATAATAAAGAATGTAATAACAACAGAAATCACCATGTATGTGGTACTTCGCATAGACAGGTTATTCCAACAGAATACTAATAAGGACGAAATCAGGTCCGACATAAAACGCACAGACAGGATATTCCAACAGAATAATAAAGAATGGAACCAAATCCGGCGTAAAATGCACAGACAGTATATTCTGACAGAATAATAAAAAATGGAACCAGGTCCGGCGTAAACGCATAGACAGGATATTCTGACAGAATAATAAAGAATGAAATAACAGAAGAATTTTACGAAGTATAGGGTAGCCCGCGTATACAGGTATTCCAACAGAATAATAAATAATGGAATAAAAGAAGTTCTCTTCATGAATACAAAAGAAATAATACCCCTTACCGTAATAGAAACTGAATATAAGAGTAGGGAAGTAGCAGAATACTTTTCTATAGTTTCTCTATAACTTTTCTCTCTAGAGTTTCAGTGAATTTGTAAAAAATAATGAAGGAATGAGCTTTATTTATTGAAGAATAGACTGCATAGTAACTAACTTATGAACGGTCCAGATTGATTTACTTTATAAGGACGATCCAGATCGGTTTACTATTAAAACTTAAAGCAACGGTCCATACTGATTTACTATTAAAACTTTAAACCAGCGATCCATATTGATTTACTATTATAACTATCCACCAGCGGTCCATATTGATTTACTATTATATCTTCAACCAACGGTCTGAAAAATTAGCACATCTCCTCATGGCATAATATTGTACCCAAAAATAATTTGGACCGAACAGAAATATATTTTATGGGTGAATAGTACTCTGTGAATAGTAACTCGTGAATAGTAACTTGTGAATAGTACTCTGACATGAAAAGTGTCCCGAATACCTGATTGAACAATATATCCTCTAGACATCAATTATTATCGAAACAAATGTCGATTCCCACTAACACAAATAATTCCAACACTATAAAATTCATCTTTAATCAACACGAACTTATTCATCATTAATATTATAATTCACAATATTTAACAACCAGGTCGTTCCTAGGAAAGAGAGGGCTTTCCGATAAGGATTTCTTCTTATTGGCACGCAATTAGGTGACCAAACCTCTCCTTGACAGAACTTCTAGACATTGTCAATATTGTAAATAATAATATGAATAACTTTGTTGTCTCAATCATTGATTTAATAATATATCATATTATACAGATGATACTGTAACAATAATTGAATCAATAATATAAGAGATATGATGCAGCAATTACTGTAGCAATAATTGAGTATAACTGAGTGACTTCTCACGTAAGCATCAATAATCAATACCGTGTACTACTGTGCAACTACGCGTATTACTGTACTTTTAACACCAGGTGTTTCAACAGTTAGCGGTAAAACTTCCGTCGTTATTTTCATAAAGTATTTTTGTCGTTTTCTAACTACGATAATACTTCTGTTGTGGGGTCCACCAATGATTGTGCCATCGTACGAATATTCCCTGTTAAAACGAATATTCCCCGACCAATCGATTATTATATAACCACTTACTTACTTTGCAAAATTTGTAAATATTACCCACAACTATAACATTATATCAAATCAACACCATCATATAAAAATATAATTCGAGAAAATTATTCTTTATTCATAAAAGTTGGGGTCTTAATGATGTGTTATGACAAAGTCACTAGATGACGACATCCTCAAACGGACTGTTAATACAGTACGTCATCATGACGTCATTCTCAAAAATATTTTCAATAAAATTTAATTTGCCAACGGGGTTTGGCTACACTTAAATAATTCGATTGAATTGAATTATCGATATGAGTCGATTTGATTCAGCTAGACTAATATTATGAAAAACTTTAAGTGTTCATTGAAAGAAATTTACCGAACCAAATTGTTTTGGTGCGGAATACAATAAGACTGAGTTAAAAGTTTATGCGCCCAAGGCGGATAAGAGGAACAAATTGTTCCGACCAGCAGTACTTGGCCAGTACATGGCATATCGAGCTAATCACCCTTTGTGTCTGTAAGTTATGACGGTTTGCGGATGAATTTTCATAAAACCTTTGCGAAAATAACAGACTAATAATCTATGACTCCTCAGAAAAATTTGAAAATTTTTACTCTTGTGAGTGGTGTATTGGGTATCATATGATGCTGTGTATGTATGGTGTATGGTGTAAGGTGTAAGGTAAATTTCGGGGACGAAATTTTTAAAAGAAGGGGTGAATGTGACAACCCGAGAATTTTGAATATTTTTAAAAATTTTATTAATTGATTTAAGGTTCAACATTATAACCTAGACAGAAAATAAGTGTATGCGTTTGATATTTTTAAGATAGAATTTTGAGGATTTCAAAATTTTGTGAAGGATTTACGTGAATTATTCAGGATTAAGGGAAAAAGTGAATATGTTCTGTGTATATGTGTACAGTATGTTGTTAAGGGTCAAGGGTTGACCAGCTAAACAATATCTGTAACAAACCCTAGGTATATATTAAGAACGTCAACGTTCGGTTAGAAAACCCTAACAATTGATAAGAAACCCTAAAATCGGTTTTGAAAACCCTAATTTCAGTTTCGGGAATCTGAAACCTTATTTCAGTATATGAAACCCTAAATTGGGAACTTAATGGCGTAATTGTAAATGATTATAAGATTAATTAGAGTTAATCTTAATAAATTGGTTAGAAACCCCTAAATTCAAAATTTGAAACCCTAATTTTTAGTTTAGGAACCCTAATTTGTAATTAGGGAAAGACCGATTGTTAGTTTAATGATTTTAATGTTAATTAGGAAATATTAATCATAATTTTCAAGTTATAAGTAATTAGAAAACCCTAATCTAATTACGAAATCTAATTTTTAATTTAGGAAAATTATTTTTTAATTAAAACCCTAATTCGTGGGTTATAAACCCTAATGAATAATTTTGACCCTAATTGTTAAATTAGCAATTTTAATTAGGAATTATTAATCCTAATTAGCAATATTTAAGTTATGATTAAGAAATTTTAATATAATTAGAAAATTCTAATTATAATTTATAAATATTAATTTTCTATTTTAAAAATCGAAATTCGGAAATGTTAGAAATTAAATTGCAAAGTTAAGGGTTAAACCCTAAACTCTAAGGTTTTCTAAACCCTAAACCCAAACCCAAACCCTAAACCCTCAAGGTTTGGTAAAATGTCCAAAATGCCATTAAAATTAAATGCAAAATGACTAAAAAGCCCTTTGTTGCATTATTGGAAATAATTGGTAGATCTTACAATACTTGAGTGGTTGAACCACTCCACCAACTCCATGTGGCCTCAATACTCCAGCTCCCAGCCGAAATCAGCAGATCATAGCAACATTGATATCAAATAAATAGATTAGAGAGAGAAACATGCTCACTTTAATTTCATTTTTTGCTCCTAACCCTTCTCTCTCTAAAAATTCGGGATTTAGTGTGATATGGAGTGAGCAGATGAAACAATATCAAACCCTAACTCTCCATGATCAGCAGCAAAGGATCAGATTCATGAATCAAAGCCTAAGAGGTATGAACCCTAAAATCAGTGATTTGATATCAGTGATTTGATGTTGTTTGATGTTAGTTGTTGTTTAAAGTTGTGTAATAGGGTGTCTTTTAAGGATCTAGGTTGTTGGATCATGGATCCATAACACTTAGATGCATGAATCAAGAATTTTTAGAAATCTGGAAAAGTTGAAAAAAATGGCCTGACAACCATATGTCAGAGGCCATAGATCTTTATCTGTTACGTGTTAGTGTTGTTTTAAGTTATAGATCTGAAGTATGTCATGTGGACTATGATCTTGAACTTGAAACAGGTTCAGATCATGTGTAGATTAGCAGTTATATGTGGTCAAAACCCGTTGACCGAACGTTCACGGGAACTGCTTTCTGGGCAGCCCAGAAAATCCCCAGTTTCCCAGAATTTCTGACATGATTTTGATGGCCTCTGATCTTTCTACTGGTAAGTGATTTGGCCATGTTTTTGTATTGGATCAAGTATACTGATATATATACTACATGATCATTCCTCTATAACACTTATATACTATCAGGAATCAAAACTATTGCTGGTCAAAGTAGGGTTGACCGTCGTTTTCTTGCATTTCTGGAAAAAACCCAGATCTTAGTAAGAAAAAGTTTCTGGCAAGGTTTGACTGGCAATGATCTATTAGATCTGTTGATATTTGACTGAGATAATGTTTTATGATTGTTCTTTAACATTTATACTACAAGAATGAACCATCTGAACATAAAATTAAAGCCCAGACTAAAAACTATTAAAATCTAAACCTAGCACCTCGTTTGTTCTTCATTTTCTGGAAAACCTAGAAAATGAATAACAGTGTTGTCAGAATATTTGAAGGCCTCATTCCTTCGGTCGGCATAGCAAAGCAAGAATTCACCATGGGTTAGTTTATCTCTCTAGAAATGTGCTCTCCCTTCTCACTAGGATCCTAGGCTCCTTTCCCCCACCTTTTTGCTTCTTCCCCTTACCGTTAACTCCTTCTTTCCTTTTTCAGCATCCCGCCCTCCCTCACCTACTTTTTCCATCTTCACCAAACATTCTGTTTACCCGTTTGGACCTTCCTCCTCCTCCTCCTCCACCCTCCTTTCTCCCTCCCGTCCTCCACCGTCACCCTCCTTTCTCCCGTCTCCCCCCGTCCTTCCTCTAGACTTCTGCAGTGCCTCTGCTATCCAGAGCCATGGTCGACAACCCCTTTCTCTCAGCCGGAAACTCTGTGAGTAGCCCGTCCCGCGATCTTTTTACAGAATATGGAGTTTCAAAGCCGAGTTCCCCCACTGAATCTGTGGAAATGGTGGAGTCTGAGCCTAACCCCTCGAATATTTCTATAAGCTCGGACGAATCAAATGCTCTTGAAGCTCAGCTTGGAGAGAACTTTGGCCCAGCCACTAGTTCGGAAGCTCAAGATATCTTTAAAGCAGCTCATTTATTCTCTAGAAATGCCCGAGAGGAGGCCCTAGCAGAAAGGAGGAAGAATGCAAAGTTAATGGAATATATATCTGCCTTGGGTCTCCCTTTAGATGATTTTAATAACCTTTCCACTATAGGGGCTTCCACTGCTCTAACTAATGCCCGTAAGGTTCTCGAATCCGGTCCCTTATTTGGACGGAGTTCACCAAAGAAAGCATTGTCTCCTCCCTTTACCTCCCTTGCCACTACTTCCGGTAGTCTTACGAAGTCTTTGGCTCCTCCCCTTCCGATCCCGGAGATAGCCGGCAACCAGCCCATTCTTCCTAAATCTTGGAGCTCGATTGTTTCAAACTCTGTCCCAGAGAAGAACTTGGGTCTGAGCTTCTTTCCCCCTGCCTTGGCTAGAGGGAGTGTTAAGGTGAACCCGCCAGTTGAAGTCCTAAAGATTGGCCTGCATAAATGGTCCACCAGTCTAGTTGGTCATTTCATTCAGTCGAAATTGCCTTTCAAGCTTGTCGAGACCTCGGCAAAGAAGCTTTGGGGACACTTGGGTTTGGCTAAAGTTTATCTCCATGACAAGGGGTATTTCATATTCAAGTTCGACTCAGAAGCTGATAGGGACAATGTTCTAGCAACAGGCCCATGGTATATAGCATCAAAGCTTCTCCTTCTATAGCCATGGCATGAAGGGGTTAAACTTGTAAATGTCGACTGTAGCAAAGTCCCAATCTGGGTTAAATTTAGCAACATTCCCCTCTCTTACTGGACAAAAGAGAGTTTGAGCTACCTGGCGAGTGCTGTCGGTCGTCCTTTATTCGCAGATGATATGACATCTAAGCTTGAGCCAATGAGCTATGCTAGGATTTGCATTGAGATGAATGCTTCGTCGAAGTTCCCGGCCTTAATTAAAGCAGTTGTTTTCAATGGAGCGGACTTGGCTGAAGATACCGTTGAGGTGAAAGTGGAGTATTGGAGCAGACCTCCTTCTTGCTCAAATTGTAACTGTTTCGGTCATTCCTTGCTCCGATGTCCTAAATCAAACTTTCAGTGGGTACCCAAGGCTCCGCCTTGTCCTCCTGAGGCCACTTGTCCGCCCATCTCAATTGCTACCAATGCCTCTCCTCCCCTTGATCCGGAAGGTTCCTGGACAGCTGTCTCTAAAGGACCTAAAAAACCATCCTCACCTCCCGCTGTCCACCCAGTTCCTTTTTCAAATACCTTCAACCCTATTGCTTCTCCCCTTCTTCCCGACGACGACTCTGAATCTCTTGTTCCCCCCAACTCGCTGGTGGATAGGCTCAAGCAGGTCGACGAAAAGGAATGTAGGGACCTGAAGCATAAATCCAGGCCTGGGAAAGAGCCACTTCAAAATTCTAAGAAAAGAAATAAAGGTCCAAGGGGGTCTTCCCCTTCTTGATTAAGCTTATCCCCCATTCACTAAGACATATTTTTGTTCCTATAATGTCAGGGGTTTAAATAAGAAGCCAAAGCAAGCGCTCGTTCGTAACCTTTTGTTAAACATCCATATCTCTTTTGTGGGCCTTATTGAGACTAGAATCAAAGCTCCAAAGGCTCTCATGATCTCGAGAGCCTTGTGCCGTAACTGGGTTTGGACATTCAACTATGATCACCATCCGAACGGGAGGATCTGGGTGGGGTGGGATCCTAATATTTGGAGAGTGGATAGCCTGTTTCAGACTTCTCAACTATCCCATTTCAAACATACCCCTATTCATGGAGATACCCCTATTCTGGTTTCGATCGTTTATGGCTTGAATTCGGTAGTGGAGCGTAGGCAATTGTGGGATGACCTCAAATCTATATCCTCTTCGGACACTTGGTGTATCCTGGGAGATTTTAACATTGTCAAACGGGTTTCTGAATCTGAAGGAGGTGATCCTTCCTGGGACGCTGGCATGACGGATTTCAATGACTGTTTAGACACTATTGGAGTAGATGACATTCGAGCTATTGGGCCTCTGCACACGTGGTGGAATTGCCAGGTACGAAACCCAATTTTCAGGAAGCTAGACAGAGCTATGGGCAACAGTTCTTGGTTTAGCACTATGTCTGATTCCCAAACCACCTTTGGTCCCGTGGCCTTTCCGATCACTGCCCAGTTATTCTCAACACAGGTTATCATCTGAGGCGGCCTAAAAAACCCTTTCAATTCTTTAATTTCATGCTCGATTTAGATGGGTTCAAAGAACCTGTTTCGGATTGTTGGACCAGTAGTATCCATGGGAATTCTTTTTACATCCTTAATGAGAAGTTGAGGAGAACCAAGAGAGCTCTTGTTGCCTTGAATTCTTCTATAGGTAATCTGACGAGCAATGTAAGCAAGCTTCAAGGTCTTCTGGACTCCGTCCAAATGTCTCTCCAGGCTAATCCCTTTAACCCTCTTTTATTAGCTCAAGAATCGTCAGCTATCCAATCTTTATGGAAAGCAATGGCTCTTGAAGAATCCCTCATGCTCCAGAAATCTAGAGCAATTTGGCTATCCCGGGGAGATAAAAACACTAAGTTCTTTGCAACTGTCATTAAGAGTAACTGGAACCACAACAAAATTCTTTCTATCTTCAACAACTCGGGTGACTTGATTGAGGGCCAGCAAGGTATCCAGCAGGTAGCGGTGGTATATTACCAGGATCTTTTGGGATCATCCTCTTCATCCTATCCGGGGCGTGATGATCTTAAAAAATTTATTTCTAAGAGGATCTCTCCATCCCAGGCAGCTACTTTAACCACACCAATCCTTGATTCTGAAATTAAGGCGGTCCTTCAGTCCATGAAACAGAATAAGAGCCCGGGGCCTGATGGTTTCAATGTTAACTTCTTCCTTCACTGCTGGGATACAATCGGTCGAGACTTCACTGCTGCTGTCCACTCTTTCTTCAGAACCGGTCTCCTTCCGAGGGGAGTGAATGCTACGGTCATAGCCTTGATCCCGAAGACAGAAAACCCTTCCAATATGGCAGACTTCAGACCCATTTCTTGTTGCAACACAATATACAAATGTATAGCAAAGATTCTTGCCAATAGGCTAAAACTAGTCCTCCCGTCCATTATAGACCATGCTCAGTCAGCTTTTATCTCGGGTAGAAGTATTAGCGATAATATTCTCCTTGCTCAGGAGCTATTCAGAAACTATCATCGCCTATCTGGTCCGGCAAGGTGTGCTCTAAAAATTGATATCAGGAAGGCTTTTGACACAGTTGACTGGGGTTTTCTTCTAGACCTGCTGAGTTTGCTTCAGATTCCACCCATTTTTATAAACTGGATTAGAGAGTGCATCACAACGCCAATGTATTATGTTAAGGTCAATGGCTCCCTTGCCGGCTACTTTAAGGGAGCAGCAAGGGGTCTTCGTCAAGGAGATCCTCTGTCCCCTTACCTGTTTGTTTTAGCCATGGAAGTACTATCTATGATTCTGAATAAGGAAACTCTCTTGCCGAATTTAAAGTTCCATTGGAAAACAGAACCATGCAACATTACTAATTTATGTTTCGCGGATGATATTATAATGTTCTGCCATGGAGACTTGCCATCTGTTTCCATCATCCACTCGAGCATCCAATCATTCTCAATGTTCTCCAGATAAATCCCCAACGCTCTTAAAAGCCTATGCTTTCTAGCAAATGTCCCAAATGATGTCAAGGAAAGTATAAATCAGCTGCTGGGTATACCGATTGGAGTTCTTCCAATTAGATTTCTTGGAGTACCCCTCATCTCTTCTAAACTTACCCACTCCGACTGCCAGCCTCTGATTCACAGAATCACCGCGAGAGTCACTTCATGGACTTCCCGCTACCTCTCCTATGCCGGCAGAGTGCAGTTGATAAAATCAGTGCTATTTGCCATTCAATCCTACTGGGCAGCCCAATTTATCTTGCCTAAATCGGTAATGCGTGCAATCCAATCTATAATGTGCAGATTCCTTTGGAAGGGCTCCTCTCTTCTAAGGTATGGTTCTAAAGTCGCTTGGAAGGATTTGTCTACCCCCTATGCGGAGGGAGGTCTGGCTATAAAAAATCTTGCCGATTGGAACTCAGCCCTCATTTTATCCCATTTGCTCAGAGTTATTTCCCCTTCCCCAACTTCCTTATGGGCAAAGTGGGTCAAAGCCTCAGTTCTTCCAAAGATTAATTTCTGGCATTATTCTACTCCATCGAACTGCTCTTGGATTTGGCGTAAGATTCTTAAACTGCGGCTTTTAGCTTTAAATTTTCTTATCTATAAAGTTGGGAATGGTAATTCTTTTAGGTTCTGGTATGACCCATGGTTGAATGGCCAGGCATTAAGCCCTTCTCTGTATCTGCTTTCCAACTCACGAATCCCAGTAAACGCTCCTGTCTCTTTTGTCATTTCCTCGGGAGCCTGGGCATTACCGGCAAGCAACCATCATGAAGTGCAACAACTCCGAGGCCTTATTACTTCTCTTCTTGCGCCGACTGCTGCAGATGATAAGATCTTATGGGAATCTTGTGAGCTGAAATATGTCAAGGCCTCTCTCATTTGGGAATCTATTCGGCCACGTGCTCCGCTAGTTCCATGGGCTGCTCTGCTATGGCATTCTCTTCACGTTCCTTTACTCTCTAGCTAGCTCTTCGGCAAAGATTACCCACGAATGACAGATTTTCTAGCTATTCCAGCTTCCGCCAACTGACTTGCCCCCTCTGTGATTCCCATGTGGAAACATTCCCTCACTTGTTCTTCGAATGCCCCTATTCTTCCTATGTTCTCTCCTCTACTTTAGCAGTGGGTGCCTGGACTAATGCTCCTATGAATTGGGACAACCTTGTGGACTACATTATCCATTATCGAGGGAGCAAACTCAGGTCGGATATTCTAAAGCTGGTTCTCTCCACTACAGTATACAAAATCTGGTCAGTCAGGAACTCCATTGTCCATAACCAAACCAAGATACCTATGGGGGTTCTCTCTAGGGAGATAACCAATGTCATTAAGGCTAGGTTATCTTCTTCCTCTGTTTTTTCTAAAAAAGTCCAAAATAAGCCCAACCTCTAGGGGTGGTTGTAGGGTTGGGTTCTTTTCACCGGGTGTCGGCAGTTCCGCCGCTTCGGTGCTGCCGGGAGAGCAGGTGGCTGGGCCCGTCACAATAGCGAATGTTAGCTATTGCTTCGGCTGGGGTTCTTTGGACAAGATCAGAGTTGGCAGTGACTCTCCGGCACTCGCCCATGTTACTCTGCTTGGTCATTATAGGGGATGGCCTACGCGCCTCTGGCCACTGGTTCAATCTCAGCTTCGGGGTCTGCCTAAGCTTCGGGGTCTGCCTAAGGGTTGGGCAGGTCAGGTGTTAGGGAGTTCGGCCTCAGGGGTTAGTTTCGAGGTTGTGGGTTTCAGTTCTTCTGCAGGGTTCGGCTTGCTGGCTCTAGCAGCATCTTCAGCTCGTTGCTGTTTACGATGGTAGTTCGGCTTCTCTGGCAGTTCGGTCTCTTCAGTAGTAGGGTTCGGCTCCAGGGTCAATGATGGGCTGGCTCGGTCTCTTGGCACGGTCACGTGGCCCGACCAGGGGGGATCGCTGGTTTCGGTTTTGGGGCTTGGGGACCCCTCATTGGCTTATGGGGGGGGTTCGTCTGATAGAGCGCTGGTTGCTGTCTTCCAGTTTCGGGCTTCGGTGCTCCCTCTTCGGTACGGCAGTCCAGTCTTGAGAGGTTCGGGCTTCGGGGTTCACGGATTTGGTGTGGGGGAGGTGAGTGTTCATTGGTTTCGGCTTCTTGGCGCTCGCAGTTCATTCAAGGGTTCAGTATTCTCATCTTCGGTTAATGTTTCGACTTATGGGGTCAGTGAAGGGCTAGTTTTGTAGCTTGGTTTCGGCTACTTGGTTTAGCCTTGGGAAGCTGGGGGATCTGGGCTGGTAGGTTAAGCTTATATGGTTCGGCCTCTCTGCCCCGCAGCTCCTTCTAGGCATCGGGATCTTCAGTTCAGCCTCTTAGGTGCTGACAGCTTCAGTCTGCTCGGCAGCTGCTTCAGTTCGGTTGATTCTGTTGTCTTCTGCAGTTCTGTCTGCAAATGGCAGTTTTGCAGTTTCATTTCGTCACCAGATTGTTTCATTTGGATGCTTAGTTTCAGCTGATTGGTTGTTTAGGCTTCGGCTTGCTTCTTTTGCATGCAGCTCTGTTTTGTAATGTTCCTTGTTGCTTTGGCTTGGTTGTTAGTCTTTAGTTGTCCATTTTGGGGGTTGTCTCATGTGGTTCACCTAAAACTTCTGGGGTATGCCCTTTGTGATTGTTTTATCTCTTTTTCTTCTCAATATACAAACAAATTAGCGGAAAAAAAAATATTTGGAGGCCTTGATCTCTCTGATTTTGTGTCGTATGGATCTGAACTTAGTTTGTTAGTGTAGTATTACATACATAATACAACTATGATTCCCTAGATTGCCTAGATAACATCAAGAACATGAAAATTAAACCGGTCAAACTAGGCCCCTGCGAACTGAGTTTGAAGTTCTGGGCAGCTCAAGAACAGCCTCAAGAACACCTATAGAGACGAGTCTGTCGCTATAGGGCCCTATAGCGACGATTTCTATTTATTTTAATTTCTAATTTTTCAAAAATTATTTAAAAATAGATAAAAATAGTTTTTAATTATTAAAAATACATAATAAATTTTGAAAAATTATTTTATATTCTAAAAAATAGTTTTTAATTATTTTAAGTATATTTCATAAATATTTAATATTTTTGAAATATAAATGATATTTAATTTATTTAATTAAAATATTAAATAAATTATTTAAAAATAATTTAAATACATGAAAAATAATGAAAAATAATATTATGTAATAATAAAATATTTTAAGTTATTCTCAGTGACTTTTAGTATTTTAGGATGAATTTCATTAATTAATCAATATTAATGATAATTAGTTTATTTAATAACTATATTAAAGAAATTATGGAAAATAGAATTAATAATTCATAAATCATATAAAAATGATTTAAGTGTTATAAAAATATTTTAAGTTATAAAATATAACTTTTGATATTTTTTCATGAAAATATTAATATTTTAATATTAAAAGACATTATCGGATAATGAATTTAACGGTTTAAAAATCATATAAAGGTGATTTTAAAGTATTAAAAATACTTTATGATATTATAAATATATTATAATATTTTGAGATGTATTTTATTAATATTTGATAATAAATAAATATTAATGACAAAAGAATTATGTGGTATTTAATTCATTTAAATATGATTTTAATAATTGAAAATTCATGATAAATGATAATAATTATTTGAAAATTATTAGGAACTTATGAAAAATATTTCGATTGTTAATAAATTATTTGAGATAATTGTTAAGTGTGTAGGCATAGTTTAATTGAACTTAAACTCGATTTTTTGTCTGACTACACCGTCGGGACGTCAGATTTGTGTCAGGTTCAACTCAGACTTCAATAGTTTGACTTGATACCGAGTCTTATGTGTGTTATAGTCTGATAGGATTATGTGTTTAGGTTATTCTATGTTTATCTATTTATATAATAATATTATATTGTGATGATATTATTCTGATATTGAAGATCTATATTACTAATATTAGGTCTTCAGATAAAGCGTTATAAATTGTGTAGCTGTAATCAACGGTTCAGGAAAGTTTGTTTTTACTCAACTCTACTAAGAGTTGTTTTATTCATATATGCTTATGGATAATCATTGCTGATTGCCATTGTAGAATTGTACTATGTACATATTTTTTTTTGCTAAATTACTATGTACATATTGCATGTATAAGTCAGGTATGAAAGGCTGATCACCTTCATTACCCTTCGGTTCAGATATATTTGTTCATATTTAGTACTTGTCCAGTCAAAAGTTTGTTCCTATTAGTTCACAATTATATTGTTGAATTATAGCCAGATTCTGACTCTTTCAATCATGATATATCGTTATATTATTGAAATTAAACTTGCTGGGCAATCTTATGCTCACCCTTGCTATATCATGATAAAATATTGCAGATTAAGACGAATACGTCAAATACAAGGAAAGGTCCAAGATGGTTCCAACTTTAGTATATGTGTACAGTAGATTTGTAATAGTGTTGTATGATAATGATGTTATTTGTAATAGTGTTAGAATGATCGAACCAGATCCGCGGTGATTCGGGACCTCGGATTCGGGGCCCTCACAACTATCACAAAGAAATTTCATATAAAATAACTTCAATATCCTAATAGAATAACCAGCAAGTTGATTTACTCTAAAAGATTAATCTTATTACCTCGAACCTCTACAACTCCTCAAATTTACAAGAGATCCTATGTATTTAATAGCTTTCACTTTATCATATTATCCCACCGATACACATACCTCAAATTATCCACAAACTTAACAAAATTTAAAGCATAACCCAAATCAAATCAAATTCTAAATTCTAAGATCTCATAAAAATTGATATCTGAAATAACTCTAACAAATAATTCTCTAGTATAAAATATTCGCTGATATAAGTACTCATATCATAATCGCATCTCATATAAGATCGTTTCTTATCTGCACAAAGTATAGCTTTATTCACCTCAATGATTCAATAACAATTATTAACTAATATCATTGCTCCAACGCATAACAATTTTTTTTTTTTTTTTTTTGCTAAGTTTGTTTGTATATAGAAAGAAACAGAGATTGAACAATAGCAAAGGGGCATACCCCAGACACTATAGGATGAACCTCATGGGACAACCCCCAAAAAGGAACACTAAGGATCAACCAATCGGAATTACAAATAACAAAACTAATACGTGGATACGGCGAGTAGTAGCATCTGCCCCACCTCATCTCGATAACCTGCTCCAAAGATCAGCAGACCTATTATCCCACCCAAGTGCCAAAGAGCAGCACCTGCTAAACCTTACCCATGTGCCGAAGCAGCATCTCCACCTAGCCACCCGTCACCAGCCTTGGCAAACGGGTAGTACACGATCTCTTCGGACTTGAGTACAACAGCCACCCCACAATGACACTGCACAACTTGACAGCAGAAGAAAACCGGACCTGAGCAGCACCCCACTCAACTAGAACCAAGCGGACCAGCAACTCCAACGCATAACAATGATAATCTTAACAAATTATCTCACCTTTCTCAAATCAACTACAACTCGAAAAGTAGAGGACACTTCGTCAAAATTAAGACCAACCAAACAGAGAACAAAATCAAGTCAAACTTCTACGTCTACCCAGTGATTTATCCACAACTCACATGTCAAACCTAAATAGGTTTTCTACAAGAAAGAACCTAAGCTCTGATACCATATCTGTAACACCCCCTTCCCGAAAAGGAAAGGGAGGTCACATGCAAAGCACAACAAACCTCAAAATAAGTAAACAAAGCACTAATAACCTCAAAATATTAATAGTGGTGATCCATTAATAAAGTACTAAATACAATTCTCCAAACAGAGTCAAAATAACCAAAATAAAAAATCGAAACAACCTAGATGGTCAAAGACAACTCTCTCATCACACTAGCCTTGAATCACCCCTGTAAACCTACCGGAAGAAAAACACAGCATGAGCCAATTGCCCAGTACGGATACAGATATACAAAAGATATACAACTAATATACGAAAATAACTGAGACAAGATACTGAACCAAGCCTCAAGTGTAAATACTGACGAAAATATATTCTCCAAAGATCTTAATGGAATATATCTGAATCAACAAAATTAACGAAACCAATAGAAGAATAAAGAAATAACGAACTGAAGTAAATAACTCAATGAATTAAACTTAACAGAAACAAACAAAACTAATACAATGAAATAATAGGCTGAATCAAATGGTTGCGTTTTATTTCATACCGAATGAGCTCAGAAATATACATTGCCACACAGACAAGTCAAAACAATGCCACACAAACAAGTCAAAATAATGCCTCACAGGCAAGTCAAATGATGCCACACAGGCAACCAAAATAATGCCACACAGGCAAATTACACATTGGACCGCAAATTCAAATGTATGCAAATTGGATAGGTGTGTTTGGCACAACATCACAAATTTGCAGAACAGAAAACTAGGGTTAACCCATACGCCTCCCACAACAAAACACCGAATGGCCCACTTCATCTGGAGCCCAAAACGGAGACGCCGTGGACTAATCACACCGCCACGGATAGTGTCATGCCTCTCATGTCAAGACGACATGCCTGTGGTACCCCCACAGGTGGTTATAGCTCAAGTATACCCTATGGTATATTCTAACAAAAATACTATATCACAAAACATGCGACATCATACCAACAAAAGGATTCTATATGTACATGTTGAACCAAATCAAATTATAGTCACAAGGTCTCAAAAAGAAGGTAGCAACATGTACCGCTCTATAATTATAAAAAAAATACTAAACATGATATCCTAATTCAAAGAGTACAAATACGAGTCATATGTATCAAATCCAAAATGAAACTAATATATTTATTTCATATAAAAAAATTATGTGAAATCATAACAGAATTCGAAACAAGGAAACAAACGAAAAATCAAATTTAACAAGAGTATCGCTGAAAGAGTACGGAATCCGTACCTGAATATAATATCGAAATAATTCACTGAACCCAAATATCACACCACTAGACCTCTTCAATTTGATCTATATAATCACCAAATTAATACAATACTTTAAATTGTATCACTAACTTACAAAGTTTATATTTTTATAAATTCAACCACTATAACATAAAAGAAGATTTCACTTTAGTAAACTATTTTTTATGGAAATGAGTCTGACTCTTACACGAGATAAAAAAATCCATGTGAAACTCGTAAAAGGTGCACAACCCCTCATAAAAGTTATGATGTATATTTTGTCAATTAGCAAATTAGTAGTATAATAAAATATTAATAATCATTATTACCTCATTATTCCGCTAAAACCACCTGAATCAGATCACTAAGTTATTATTCAAACCTATCACTGATTTATAACTAGTATGATATAAACAACATGCTTGTAAAGTATATTAAGATTTTGAATGACCACTTTACTTTCTTAACCTTTTATGGGTTTATATGATTAATATATATAGTGGATGAAATTATATTATAATAATTATATTCACCATCTGTGGATGAAAAGAGTCAGGAAGCTCTTTTTTTAATAATGATATATTCAAAAATAAATCCAATAAATACCTTTGTTTAGATACAATTCTATTGAATTTTCTCTCACAATCTTGTTCCCAAATTTTTCTTTTATCCCACAATCTTTCTTTCCCCTCTCCTGCCGTCGCTGTTCCTTCCTCTTCCCTCAATCAGCCGTAACATTTACATAAGGAAGATTAGGTTTTACTTATTATTTATATATTTTATTGTTTCTCCTAATTTTAATAGGATTTTAATATTACACAAAAATCAATTAGACCCAATTAATATAAAAGCCCAAATTATTGTAAATAAATACAATTTGATCCAAACATAAGAAAAGCCCAATTAAAATATTTAAAAAAACCGAAATTAAATTTTATTTTTTTCTGGGTATTACATCACTGCTCTTGTTGCTCCAAAGAAATCCAGACTTCTCACTAAACTACCAAATCTATATTTATAGACATTATCTAAGAACTAGATAGAGAAAATACAGAAGAGAAGAGAAAACTATCCTAAGCTAAGCTATCTGATTATACGATGTATGATATGTATTGCAGAGGCTTGCCTCTCTTTTTATATCAGTTCCCCCTTTTGCTAGGTCAAACCAAGCCCTTCTATGCCTGGGCGCCGGAGGTGGCGCTGCGGCGCGGGCAATAGGCTTATGGGTGGCGCTGCAATGCCACGTCAGCTTGGAAACACTGCAGCTCACGTTGCAGCGCAAGTCCATGAAGGATAAGAGGCGTTACAACATCAAGGTGATGTCAGCTAGTTAAGGGGGGTGGCGTTACGGCGCGAGCTCAAGGCTTCGCATTGGCGCCGCGACGCCAGTGTATATAATTTGTCCATTTTGTCCCCTGAAAGCTAGAAAGTCTTGTAAAGCCTTGCAATACGTCGGTTAAGCATAATAACACTATAATCATATAAAACTATCTAAAATCTACGAGATCAGGCAACTATTCAAGTCATAAAGTATCCGATTCGCGGGTATAAATCCCACTCATCAAATACCCCCAAACTTAAGTATTTGTTTGTCCTCGAGCAAACTATCTAACACAAAACTATCGATCATAGCTACTCCCAGAGAACAAGGCAAACACAGATAGGAGTAAAGGTTCATTCAATTTCAAGCATAAAACTGTATTCGATCCATTCTATGTGTGTTTGTGGAGACCAACCATCCTAACTAATCATAGCTCAAATAAGTTTGTACAGTCGATTGTTAATACCAATATAAACACTCCGCAACTTAAACATTCAACAAGCATTAAGAATAAGACACAAGTGCAGGAAAGGATCAAAAGACTCTACCATGAAGATATTAAAATCTTACTCAGATAGTCCTTAATTAACTTAGGCTA
Organism: Panax japonicus; assembly: GCA_020205505.1. Lineage (NCBI taxonomy): Eukaryota > Viridiplantae > Streptophyta > Magnoliopsida > Apiales > Araliaceae > Panax > Panax japonicus. The sequence goes on along the minus strand of JAINUV010000115.1, from coordinate 1,091 downwards.
TTCAGAACTACCCATTAATGATCTATTGATCAGTGACTCCCAAGCCAGATGATTTTAGGGCACTAGGTGTAGAACACCCTATGAACTAATAACTTGAGCAACAAAGGCCATGTAATCAACATAATCCAAATGACAGTTTGGAAGATCCGAAGATTATTCGACGAGTGCATTTTAGGCTCCATCTCAACATCGGTCCTGCGTTTATGGGCGAGTGCGTTTCACGCTCCATCTCGACCCCACCGCAAGACTTCGATATTCAATCTTCTTTTCTTTTCTTTTATTACTTTTTATACGCAAACGTGCCAAAATCCAAGATCCAAAACTGTATATACGTCTAAGTCTTTTATTACCTTGTAACAATGAAAGTTTATAAGAGTGAACATACTCTCAAAGCAATAAACACGCGAACTAAATTAAAAAACATAACTAGTTAACACAGTTGGTCGGTGCTTGCTAAAGGAAGGATCAATAACAGTATCAACTTATCAACTAAACAAACCTCTAGTTCATACATGCTTGACACGACTCTAAGAGAGACATAATCACTTGGTGCTTGTCATTAGCCACAATCAAAAGTTAATAATGTATAAAACCCTTGCTTGATAACAGCTCAAAATAGGGTAAAAAGGCCATTAACATGGCATAAACATATAAATCTGTATAAGCCCCAAAAAGATGGCTATAAACCAAACATACATGATAATAGTAATTCAAGCATTCATTAATAATAACCAAAAACTTTATATGACATCCATCCATAATAATTAAAAACATAATATCGCAGTTCAAAATCACTGCACCACAATACTGATAAAAATATATGCAAAGTACTAAATATGGCAACCTATATGGAAGTAGAAAGAAATAAAACAGATAAGAAACCAAAACACCCCAAACTTAAGGTGAACAATGCCTTCATTGCTAAACATATATCAATCTATACAAGAGGGCTTCCCTGAAGGTCGGTCACTCGGCAACATCATCATCCTCATCAGCTTCGGCGGGCGGTGACGGTGGAGGGTATGGTGGGAAAACATGAGGCTCTGGGAACTGGAATGGAGTGAACTCTGTATCCTCGCCACTGTACACGG